>PTEX01000007.1:6330729-6445431 GCA_003342815.1 Eudromia elegans | reverse complement strand
GGGGCCGGGGACCGCTGGGCTGGGCCCGAGCCGCGGCGGGCGGCGCCAGGGCCCGTTAGGCGGCGGCGCTTCTCCCTGCGGGGAGGGRCGGGACGGGACGGGACGGGAGAGGAAAGGGGAGCCGCGCTCGCTGCTGCCCGGGCCCATCGCGAGGAGCGCCGCGGTGATGCTGCGGCGGCGGCGGGGTCGGCCGCGGCCCCCCGGACGGTCAGGGCGCGCTAGAGATTCCGCGGCCCTCGCGGGCAGCATCCCGAGGCGGGCGGTGCGCAGGAGGCAGCGCGCAGCCCGCGGCGGCGCTGCACGCGCCCCAGCACGGCCCGGGACAGCGCGCCAGCGCGGAGGTCGCTGCCGAGCACAGCGACATCGCCAGGATTCCGCGGCGAGGGCGRCAGAAACGCCCCAAGTCCCGGGGGCACGAGCGGGACATGGCAGAGCCCCCCTGCTCCACGCAGGAGCGTTTCTGTGCAAGCCCCTAACCAGTCCATCTCCGTGCCTGCAGCTTGCTCTGCTTCTGGGTTTTACCAAAACACAATCTGAGAATTCACATGAAGAGAGATGAAAGCACAACCCAAGCAGATGCAGAATTTCAGGGCATCTAGTACAATTTATACTTAGTAAGTGTTCACATGTGAAAGATTCATTTCACGAAAGTTTGTAATTAATATACACCAGAAACGTGTTCATATTTTTGGTGGGAGATGAAACGGCTGGGGTAGGTCTGTGTGAAGTGAGATATGCAGTAGGACTATTTTTCAGTGTCCTAAGATGCTGTGATATGATGATATATGTGATATGATATATGGTGTGAAAGCCAAAGCTGACGGAGATGCATTTTATCACAGTGCTCCTATCTCRGCACCCCTCCTATTCTTAGCCTTCCGGCATATCACTGCTCGGTCCTGTGTTTGTTCATACTTGTCTTCTCCAGCTTGTTCCACATGAGCCCTCGCTTTTCCTTCCAAAACCACTAAACATTCACAACTGTGCTTATAAAGTCTGTGGAAGTGTGTCCTGTTTTCCCCTTTTGACCTCGGATGTTATGGATCAGTTGCCTGCTAACATGGAGTTTGAGGCACTGCTGCTGCAACAACTATCTGGGGGACAAATAGAAATATCAAAAAATTCTGTGCACGYAGCAACCTTCCGGAGAGGTCTGGAAATGCAAAATGATAAAAATATCTGTTTACCCTAAGGTTTCAATTCTTCACTGACAATACGAGAGATCCACTTAGAAACTGAAGCCAATGGCTGTCCAGTGTTGAGTTGCTGCTGCTAGCCCTGTCACTCTGCTAGTTAATACTGTAATTACCAATGACTGTATTACACTAGTGCCTGCAAACTCAAGGATTTGGATTCCCAACCCCTTTGTGTTAGGTACRGTGTTTATATACATATAGGAACAGAAACAATTGTTGCTTCAAAAGAGCTTAGAAGGATTTTCCATCTTTGACACAAATTCATCAGTGAACTGCTGGACATGCATAAAAGAAAAGACAAGCTAAAATATCATTAGTGAGCTTAAATTTGCTATTCAACCATCCCTTAGTGGAAAAAAACAAAATCTGCCACAAATCAAAACTATTTGAAARTCTAAGTATATGCAGAAAGGCCAAAAGTGCAGACAGTGCAGACAAGGGAGTTACATCAAAATGACCCAGAGACAGTCGCTGCGTTCCAAAGGACACATTTAACTGCAGGTGGCCTTCACCTTGGAGTAGCTCAACTAAAGTAAGATGCTGAAATAAAAAAAAAAGCTAGGGTGGCATCTGAAAGCTGAAGAGCCTCTTACCATAGGTTTTCAYTGCCCAGTGGGCAAATACTGCTTTATACACCTAATAAATATGGCCACTAGCCCACAAAATATTAGGGAACCTTTAGCATGAGCACTGTTGAGATACAACGTCTGCAAACTGGTAGAAAGTCAGGACTAAAGTAAACAGGCTATTTCATTAATATGTCTGTGGTGATTTCAGTTGTGCTTACTATGGTGTGAAATGGAATGTATTTCAAATGATTGCTTAATGCCATAATGATACTCCTGCCGGCTTATCTGCTTTCAAGTTCATGATATTCTGGGCTATAGGCATATTATCTTAAACCAAAAAAAAAAAATACAATATTGACCCTGGATTCACTAGAAATACTGGTGGATGAAATGTGATGAATCTGCACATAACTTGTGCTTTTAAGAACAACTTTTATTTGTATTCTAGGTCTAACCATGTTATAGCAGCAACTGCTGCAAACCTCATTTTAATTCTGAGGTGATCGAATCGGTGACCTGGGTAGTGCTAAGCCACAAGAGAAAGAAAAGTAAATGAGTGGCGAGAGGCGAAAATCCAGCGAAGGAAGTGCTCTCACAGAGCTTTGTTTACGGTTTTGCAAATTCAAAATGCATCAGGTATGTAAATTTAGAAGAATTTCCCAAACCAAACAAAAAGACCAATACCTGAGTGCTTTTCACCACAAAACATTCATTATTGTGTAGAATGCCAATTGTGACTCCAACAGCTCCTTCATAGGGTGACCTATGGTCACACCCTTACTTTGCAGACACTCAGATACCCCAGCTTATCTCTGTAGTTATGCTTCCACCATAGTCTTCCTCCTCATTAAGCTAACTGAAGCTCTTAGTGATGGTCATATTTTTAAAAAAAATGAGGTCTAGAGTTTCTGTGGGGAAACTAAACAGTGGTAAGTTCAGGAAAAGTTTAAGTAGACAAGAATGGAAATCCACAGTAGAGCACAGGGTACTTTATCAGGTTTTTGGTGAGAAAACGATCATGACTATTTTAAAGAATATGTTAAAGATTTAACATGGGTGCAGCTAGACTCAGTTGGCCAGCATACGTTTTTTCTGATGATTAGTCTCACAACCATAGTAAATTGCCTTTAACTGACACACGCTCAAAATCTCTTAGAGTCAAGGCAATACCTCTTTCCACGCGCCAAGGCGGCAGTGGCACTTCTACAGAGCAGGTGGAATCTCAGCAGGGCGACTGTAGTTTCACTCTGACAAGACATCCTGCCACCTGTCTCGGAAGTTACTCCATGTGATAACTTCAGTGCAAATGATATGTAAAGATGTTTTAACTTTCTGCCCAGAACACATGGAAACATACTAGAGTCCACGTTTTACCCTTCCAGGGTCCAAAATTCTACTTTTCAGAACTGTTTCTTTCTCTATGCAATGTTAGTCGTCTAGTTAGTTCTTCACTAGCCCTGGCTCCTCTCATCATAAAGGAGTCTTAAATGGATACTGCCAACTCCCATAAGAATACCTAATTTCTTAAAAACTAATCCTGTTGAGTTGTACGATGACCTCAAAATCTTCCACTTAAAAATCAAGTTATGTTTTAAGCTATCTTAGTAGAAGTAATCTTGAAAAGAAAAACCTTACAAAGATGTCTGTTCTTACGGATGGCACCAAAGTTAAACCATGCGATCATCTGAATTCCTCCATATGCACCTTGGTGGGGGAGACCGGCTCAGTGAAAACCAGTTACTCTGCACAGATCTRTCACACTCGTTGAACATAATCCCAAGTAATGGCAAAAGAAACCACTCACTAGAAATGTTCTAAAAAGCATTTCAAAGCATTATAGCTAGCAATCACATTATTTCCATCAGAGAATACCAACAAAACCAATATTATTTATTTTCCTGTACACACAGAGCCAGTCACTGTAAGAGTTGTACAAGCCCCTCTTCTGTGGGGGGGGAAAAAAACACCTTTCTTTTGAATTACTGAGCAATATTGCTGTGACAAGATACAAACTAGTAGCACTTTCAGCGTAACATACAGAGGTACTTGAACCTGCAGAACAGCTCAACAAAGTGTTTGAGTCTTGTTTGTAAAACACTTTCAGTTTCCAGCTTAAAGCAGGTGAAATCATAACAAATATTGCACAAGGAATGTTTATGTGTATCCAAAGCATTCAAATAAAGTGTTTATATAAATCAGTGTAAACTTGTTCTTTCTTGACACTTGCACTTTTACAATTGCTCACTTTGAATTCTGACTAGTGTTGACATGGCATATAATTTTGCTTCTGAGTATGTATTGGTTTTACAGAAAGCAAAGCCTTAAAGGTCAAAAAGTGTGAAGTGTAAATACTATTAAAATGAGATAGGCAGATCATGTAATAAAAAAAATCGCACTGTAGATGCTCAATAAACATCAGATATCTGCAGTTATGTGGAAGTTATTGCAGTATAGGGATATCCTTTCTGACTGAATGAAGCAGGGGACAGCTTCACTATCACRGCAGCAGCTTCCGTGCCTCAGCTCAGATGATAAGTTCATAAGATGATAAGTTCATAAGTTTGGAAACACAGTACTGTAAATACAAAGGTGAAATAAGCTTCTGTATATTTAATTGCAAAATCCATCTACAAATAATAGAGCTGTGTAAACATAATCATTTGGCCCCATAAATTAAACATAAATTATCCGAAATGTGTGTTTTGGATCATCCAAAATTATGCATAATGAAGATGCTTCAAGTTTAAAAGTCAAGAATACAACCTGTACTACAAGCATGGCTGGCAACGGTGTAGACAGTGCTTCTTGAGGTCTACCCAACACTTCCAGTTTTAAGAACCTACTTCAGCTGCATATACCAGAAATATTTGGTTTCATCAGCTACTAACAATTTTGATTGGCATTTTGAGAGCTCCATCCCTTTTCTTCAAAGTGTCTTAAAGTT
The DNA here is from genome assembly GCA_003342815.1 of Eudromia elegans. Taxonomy (NCBI): domain Eukaryota; kingdom Metazoa; phylum Chordata; class Aves; order Tinamiformes; family Tinamidae; genus Eudromia; species Eudromia elegans. The sequence continues at coordinate 6,440,722 of PTEX01000007.1, read as the reverse complement.
TGGAGTAAGGATTTCTAATTAGTCAGGATTAGTGCAGTGATAAGAAAGTGCCTTTAGCTTTTCCTCTAAAAATCTTGTGTTTAGCCAAGCTATTCTTATAAAGAGCAAGGGGAAAATGTAATTTTTAAAATCAGATTTTTCACATACTCAGAAGTATCATATAAATAAATTACATTTTGCACCAGTGCTTTGCAACTGAATTTTCCAAAGTCATCCACTATATTGCCTATGATCTACTCCATATTTGAGTAGGACCTCACGTGAAACTGAATTTTGGGGCTGGTTGCATAAGGAGTATAAAAGAAGAAAGTCTTCCCTCTCACATCTCTTACTCCTGTGAAAGTTTACCCAACCCTACAGAAAAACTCAATTGTTTTTCCAGTCTAAAAGACTAGGAGACGCTGCATTTCTAGTGTTGATTATTTAGATGTTTGTTAGATGACAAACATCTAAATATGTAAATAAGGGATTTCTAAGATATTAATCGCTGTAATATTTGAAAGTTTTCCTCATTCAGCTTTTGTTTTGTAATAACTGACTGCATGACACTCAAAACAGTCTAGTGTCTACATTATTTGCAGAATACATTAAGGCTATATTAATTTTCTCTTCTAGACACTATTTCCCTCTACGAAATAGTGGTGATATATTTGCTCATCAACAACACATTTTTTATAAGAATATTTGCTAGCTTCATTCCACTCCTGGTTTTGTCAATAAAGGGAAGGGGGAAGTTAAATTTATTTTTGAATGTTTAACTATGCAATTATGTTCTCTGTGTAGTTTTTGTCTTTTGTATATACCCACAAGCATATAAACAAAGCTCTTGGATATTCAGTATTTTTGTAAATCAGGTCACCCTTTTTCTTCTAAAAAGATCTTGGCTCTAAGACTTGGGTTTCTTGCTAACTTCCAGTAATTTATCCCAAACTGATGGTTTGGCCTTGCATGGGACTGCATATTATAATTCCTACTTGTGAGTTTGCTTTCTGACTCAGACCGAGTTCGCTACCCCAAGAAATTCTGTTAAATAAATTTACCGTTTCTTTATTCAATTGCCCATTGGATAACAAGACCCTATCAGAGAGCGTCATCTGCTCTGTACGGGCAGGGGTGTGGTGGCTCCATTAGTTTTCCAAACAATGGATTTCCTGTGAAGGTAAACTTACACTCAAGAATAGCCTGGTCTATTTTACAGCCTGGCACAGAAACAGAGGACACTATCTGTGGCCTATAAAGAAAAGGCTGTCACCTATTCAAGAAATGCCTCTACCTGTCCTCTTTCCCAGCACTGTCTTCCCAAATGATTTATGTGCATACTTGCACAAGATGATCAGCTAATAAAAGCTTTGCCTGTGAAAAAAACATCTGTAGCACTGGTCCAGTATGTCATATGAAGCTCTGGTGAGTTCAGCACACCAATACTTTTGGAAATCAAAGTCAGGCAAGCCAAACCTTTAATTCAGTTAACTTTCATTAAACTCCATTATTTTCTTTTGCTTTTGACTAATTTTGGTGCAGTTATTACATAAGTAGCTACAGGTGAAATAGTTCTTAGATTTCCCACAGGCAATTCATTGTTATTACATCTACCACTCAAGGGAAGCAAAGCAAAGCAAACAAGTGAGTAAAATCCATTTATCAGTACCGTTTACTTATCAGCCCATCCTAGAATCACACGTCCCACATGTAACCTGAATGACCAGTTTTTCCTTGCCAAGTACGTTAAGAAAGTGGATCTACCTCCCAGCAAGAACCAGATAAACCTGGTAACATATCCTACCTGGAAACTAAAGTTGTATGCAGGGCTTTCAGCTGACTTTCATTCCTGTTTCTAGCAACTGCAGCACAAAGCAAAAAAAATATATATATTTATATATGGTTAGAAAGACAAGTAAAAAGCATAACAGTGTATATCCCAAAATAAATAACCTTGACACAATCATAAGGCATCTGTCAGAAAAGAAGCACCTCTACCAGCAGGAGCTGCAGCAAGTCCTCCTYCGGCAGCAAGGAGCTAGCTCAGCAGCTGATCCTCCTGTCAGCTGTAGCCTGGCTTAGCTAAAGCACTTGATCTCTCTTCCTGCAAGAAGCAAAGGGGAATTCCCAGCACTAAAATAATCCCAGGTAATTGAGGTAACACATCCACTTGCAACTCCGGCAATAGGCCTTTCTGCCCTGGTAGACATATCCAGAACCTTCTATCTTAATTATTAAACTCCGCTCTCTCAGGAAAAAAACTCCAGCTGGTTCAAAACATACCAGACTCTGCTGGTAACCAAAGGTTGTTATGAGCGTGTTGCTCCAGTAAGCCCCCCGCTGCGCTGGCTCCCTGCCMAATGCCAAGGTCGTTCAAGGGTTTTTCTTCCAACATCCAGCATTCCCCCTCTGTAGGAACTTCCTCTGCTCTATTCCCTGAGCTCACATGATGTCCCGCTGGAACCAAGAAATTATCGGCCTAGAGAGGAAAAAAAAACCCCTCTTCTCAGTAATACTAAAGAACTCACACACAAACACATGCAAATTCAAAAATTTTTTTTTAATTCAAAGTAGTAATAAGTGCTGAATTACTGAGACTTCTCTCGAGTAATTTGGAATTAATTTTCTGCTACATAATTTGAGGGACTGAAGCTGCCTTTTGGCACTAACCTTTACATTAACTCAAGTTATGACTTCACAGCATTTGTGACAGATGGCCAGAAATTTTTTCTGCATTGGTAATCTAGAGTTACTGTTCATAGTTCTTAAATAAATATTTAACTATGTTTGTATCTTATTGTTTACACTGGCCTTAATTTCTTCTCTTTTGCCACTTATGACATATTAAGACCACTTGTTGCAATGCCCTTTTGTAACATGAAAAGCAGCAGAACATGAATTCATTTAGGATTTCTGATTACTACCAAAGGTAGTTACTGATTTGGCCAAGGTTAAAAGAGGGCTAAAAGACCCACTTTTTCTTTCCAAACAAAAGTGTATTTAAGTAATGTGGTAATGGTTTATTGGTGAATAAGAAGTTCTCTACAAGGCTTTCTCAATTCTGAATTAAAATCTGGATACGGATATGGTTTAAAAAGAGATTCAAATGCATTACATCAAAAATGGTARCACAAAATTTTAGTTTGCATAGAGAATCCAAGGAGATACACTTTATTAGTCTGATGCCTATACATCAGAAAAGGTGTGATGTAAGTGAAGTTCCCCCCCTAGAATGAAGAAGCCTCCTCTGTGCTCTTCTCTTCCCTTGTATACTGCAAGTGACAGACTACACTGACAACACAGAAAGATATCATCCATCCTGTTTTATATTAGCAAAGCTAAACCAAAATTCTTACCATCAGTTCCACCAAGCTGTATTTACCTTGGCAGAGCGGCTGCAGAACTGCTGACAGATGGCAACACATTTTACAATACCTCGAGCAAAGCAATCTTAAACAACCAGCATGGCACATACTTATATCATATTCATATGAGTCTTGGCATTTGTTTTGAACTAACAGTTGCCTCCAGGGAAAGGTGGAGGGCAGCTCTGTCACAGGAGACATCATAGATGAAAAGTTTCTATAATCTTTTAAAAACTTAATTTAAAACAAATTATTATTTTCTTTTGATATTTCTACTTCCCATTGATCCTACCGCCAAGTTCCTATGTGATAACAGAAATAAGAGTGCCAAGAGAGTGGACTGGTGAAAAGTAGCATATGTAGATACAGCTTCATCACTGAGAAGTCAGAAGTGTTCTAAATGGCAAAACAGATTTCACAGCAGCAGCATTTACACAGCGGGTTTAAATCATTAAAGSATTCCTCTGTAGCTGCTCTCTAAAGTATAGTCTCCATCCAGGATGGCTGCAAACCTCCCTCTATTAATATGAGTTTTGTTTTTACTACCTCTGTCACAGCTGTACAACATAAGACAAATACACAAATCAAATGATGCAATTATAGAATTAAATAGTAGATTGAATGGTTATAAAATATTTATACACTTATTTCTACATTCTACTTATAAATAACACATAATCAAGTCCAGAAATTGATCTGGAGGCCTAAGCAAAAAAGAAATGTTTTCTAGAAGTAGTCAGAGTCCTAGAAACTGCTCAACACCTCTTAGGGAAAAATAAGCCTATGCCCATTAGACTAACTGAATATTCTGCAGATCCTGAAACAGTGAATCAGTTTCTCTTCCCACCTAAACAGAAAATACAGGTCATGTCTCACATGGCAGTGGCTCTGAGCTCTGTGTAGCAGGCAACCAGTACCTCACACTCCCACCGTCAGCACAGCCATAAAAACACGTATGAACCTTTGACTACTTCATCTCCTGAAATGACAGAGCCCTGTCATAAACCAAAACCTTTCACACAGTTATAAAAGTCCTTCATCAGAACATGTACAAGGACATTTCAAATCTCTATTTTTAAATAGTTTTGAATGATTCAGAACATCCACTGAGGTGAACCAAAAAGCTACTATTACCAGCAATATTACTGGTGAGCAAGTGGAAAGAGAGAGTCATGCCATTTTGCTATGCAAAGTGTCAGTCGTCTCCTTCCTGTAAGAAAGACAACTATGTCAAGTGGGTTTTGTGGGATAATCCTACAAATTGTGTTTTGGTTAGACAAACTGCTCAGTGTAGCTGGAGCGTGTATCAGCATGCCAGCTCCTTGAAATTGACCTAGAATTCCCATCCTGACATACTGTTTTAATCCACTCTTCTCCAATTTATTCTGCCTCCGTTCTCCATTCATTTTTGCTTTCTCTTAAAATTTTGTGCAAAGTAAATGGTAAGTCTCAGCTTAATTACTTTAACGAATGTGCGAACGATATTATTCCAGAGACGTGCAGTTGTGCAGGATAACCAGTTCTAACAACTGACACAATTTATGCAGAATACATTCATCTAACAAGGTGAATGTGTTAGAAATACCTTACAGATTGTCCATGATAACAGCTCCAGTAGATGAACTGAATAAAGCTACCTCGTTTCCCCTGCCGGCTCTGCTGACGGTTTGCTGGGTGAACTTTGATAGCTAGCGTTATTACGYGCTTCGCCATGACTTCCTGGTGCCCTCAGCTCCCCAGGGGCGAGATAACACCCGCCTCGCAGGTGGTGAGTCAGAGTTTGCAAAAAAGCTCCCTGGCTGGTGGCTCTCGGAGGACAGCGAGGGAATATATGGGCTGTGACAAATACTGCTAGTATAGTTTCTTCTGGAATAACAATGTACACAGGATTTCTGACACAAGTTACTGCAAATTTTTAGTTGTCTCTTGGCATGAAAAACTTATTTTTTTATTGGTGTTTTTTTCAATTKTATTTTTTTTTGTATGATATTGTAACTTTTACTGGCAGTAGTAAATGGAGATGAACTTCTTTCCTTTTGTAAGAATTCYTTGTCCTTTTGCAGCACACCAGTCCTTTCTGACTCTTTGCAGACCACTTGCTTCAAATTTTATTTCAGTAGATGTTGTATCATGTGGCAATGCCAACTTTCTCTGGTTCTTACCAAGACCCACACTATGAAAGCTGTGACTTTAGGTTTTATTGAATGGGTGGAACATTTTTTCAGCTACAAAATGCAGATGTTACTTATTTAATAAGCCTCATGCAGCACTAGGTAAATGACACTTGTGTATTAGTTTGGAAAAGGCTCTGRGATCCTGCAGTGCGAGCAGTTAAAAATATTAGCTGTTGCACAGATGGCATTACGTAACAGACCTTGGGAACAATTGAGTCAGTTTAGAAGTCAAAATAGAATATAAAGCTGCTCTTCCCCAAATGCTGCTGTGCGCACACCAGGGGAACCCCCCTGGCTCCCCGCTCTCTTAAGGAACACGGCAGCAATGTGGACACAGCGCAATGAAAGTACCATCCTGGTGTTCCTATAAATCYGAGCGGCATTGAGCTCCCTGCAGCTCCTTGCACCTGGCCCACCATGCACCATTTAAAATAAGTGCTCACAGATTAAAGGATCAGGTACACCCAAGGAGGTTTATTTGAGGAGCTTGGTCCCAGCTGGAGGTAGGACTTTTGTAACAAAACCATCCTGTTCTTTGACTGTGAAGGGGAAGATCTGGCCCGGAGTCCACACTGATGAGTGCAAGTTTGTAGAAGTGTTTCACTCCATACCAACAACAAGAAGGAGGAAAACTCACAGAAAATACTCATTTCTGGGATAAAGCTCATTTCCTAAGCAACTAGTAGGCAACACAATTTGAACCAGCATCCAAAGCTGACACTACCATGTAGCACTGAGGTCCTGCAACTATCTTGAAAGCATGTCTTCTAGGATCCATTGCGCTGCATATTTTGTKACCTGCCCTAGTCTCATGCCATTCTTTTTATTTGCTAAAAGCAATGCAGTTGTCTCTATGGCTCCCTATGAAGCTGAAACTGTTTGATCTACTGTAAGGAAACATGCTTGTGCTTCTGCAACACAGGAGTATATTTCACTTCTCTAAGCTACACAGGAATTGCCTGCCTTCAGAGAAGAGCACAAGAACTTCTGCAACTACCAGTTATCACATAACCTGCCACCCAGGTTGATATATTAAGTGATYCCCTTCAATATTCATTAACTATAGACAGATTTAACCACTGAAGTGTGAGAGCCTATATCCCTGATAAAACTTTAATTTCAGGCCTTACATAAAAGCATCTTATTAAAACTGAACAGTTTGCTACCTTCTGCCCTAAATTTATTGGCCTAAAGAAATCCTAAACCCTTTTTCATAAATGCACAAAATTTGACTGGAAAGGCAACCATGCCTTAAACATCAAATATAGTTTGGCATGTGACAGATTGGAATGTAAAATTCAGCTGTATGACTTGCTTCCAGTTAAGTGCTATTTTATTCAGAATTTGTAAGTAAATTTTTATTGTATAGTTGCCCTGGATGATTCATTGGAACTGTGAGGAGTGAGCATGTATAGATCAGAGTTAATATTTGTGTGTTGAATTCATGCAATAGGAGTGTGACAAGCCCTCAGAGCAAAGTAACTATGCACCCCAGCTACACACTCCTGTTGGCTGGTTAGCTGGTTAGCAGTTAACTGGTGCCCGTATTATTGCGACGTTCACTGCAATGCTGTTATTCCCCGAAGCTCTAGCTGGCAGTTTCAAGGCATGATGTAACACGCCTTGCCTGGGTGGAATGCTGCCCAGCTCTGAAGTAGTTTGCTTGGTTTAGTTTTCTCTTACTGGGACTTCTGCATAAACAATCTGCGTGTTGATTTTTACGACGGCAGTTAGGAAAGTAGGCTACGCCTGGGCCTTACCCTGTTTCTTCCTGAGCCTGCTTGTGTATTTAGTTAGCTGTACTTTCCGTAACTTACAATCTCTTTCTTCGAATAATATCAGATCAAGTTCACATTTACTTTGAACACTACTGCATGCCCCTCCTAAGCATGCAAAATCTAAAGGACTTTTTATGTATTGTGTTTACTTGCCCAACCTGCGAGTGTGATAGTTACTTGCCACCCCTGCAATGTGATGGTTGCCATCATACTGTTGTTGAGATAGAAATATTGGGTGTTCTCGTACTACCCAAGGAATAAGCTGTATGGAACACTGTTAGGAATATGCTATTTTTGACAAACAACTCAAAATCAGACTTCTCACCCAAGCAGGGATATTGAACCATTTTCAGCTGAGAACTAGGCCTAAGCTCAGAAAGGTTAGAATACAGCTATACCTTGTGCTACAAACTTCTTTTTGCCACTCCATTTTACCCTACCATTACCACTCATATACTGAGCATTTTAAGCACTGGTTATTTTTAAAGGAAGTTAAAATCTCCAAAAGAAGGTAAGAACACCTCCAAACACCACCTATCAAATTTACTTCACTGACAGTAAACAAAAAGACAAATCCCAGGTCATAGCCTCATTTAGTGTAACCAGGCATACCTTCTTTGAAATCAGCAGGGATGAGGATTTACATCAGAACAAAAGCTGACASAACAGCTATATAGGAATATACAGAAAATTTATGTCTTAATACAACAGAAACTGTGAGATTAACTGCTCCAAAAGCTACTAAATAAATTATATTGCCAAAAAGCAAAAGACACTARTTTAGCAATAACAAAGAAAAGCTAGAGGAAATGTTTTGATCTGGAGAATACGTTAAATTTGCTTGGACATTTCAATCTGGCAAAGGGAAGCAGTTGATAGGAGCCAGGTTCAAAGCAAAAAAGAAAAGCAGCTCTTCACGTGACAGGAGGCAGCCCTGCACAACTCCTTGCCAAAAGATGCTGCAGATAATAACAGCCTACATGAGTCCATGGAGACATTCTCTATAGCCTACTGAATACCKCCAAGCCACACTGCTCAAGTGCCAGACCCAAAAGTAGTTGGGAATGCAGGATATATTAGCTGGGAAGGATCAAACCTGCCTGTCTTGTTCCTATTCCTCCCCAGGCACCTGTGAATGGCCATTGCTGCAAGTGCAGCCAGCGCCTCTGCTTACCCAGACCACTCTGCACAGGCTCTTGCACAAAAGTGTCCATGCTGTATTTCTGACAAAACAGAGGCTTCACTCCTGCACTCCTCCACACATTACTCAGCTTAACCACCTTCCTCTGTTTAGACTAGAGAACCATACTACCAAATAAACCTGTTTTTCAGTTTGTTCCTAAATCAGAGCCCCCATAGTCATGGCATAGCATGACTTGAAAACAGTATTTTTTTTTTAATCAAATGAATTGGCTTCAATTGCGAGATTGAAATGTTAACGACCGCCCAGCCTAACAATCTAATACCTTTACAGTCTAACTGGTTGATTTCTAAACCCAAAGAATTCATCATACTATATTTGACACACAGATTACGTAACAGTTTAATATTAAAAGGCATTGTCACCTTGAATTCTGCTTAGTCACATGAGTCATGACTGAATTATGCAGTTACACAAATGCTCATAAAAACTTGTATGATGATGTGGTATAAAATCATCCTCAAGTGCTGCCAAGAGAAAAATGTAGAGAGAAAGAGAAATAATTATTCTAGGATTTGATTGATTTATTCATTTTCTATTCACTGAGACTGAGTTTTCCAATTGCTTCACTTGTGAGGCCACGTGACTGCATTATCACAAGTTCCACTGCAGAGCATTTAGGGGAAACCATAAAACCGGCTAAAGGAGACTGATGGGCTGGTCCACCGGGGGTAATCATTGCACAATAAAGCAGGAGATAGCTTCCAAGTGTGCTAGCCAGTTTGCAATAACTATTCTGGCCTAGACTAACATACAGGCAAAACCTAATGTCACCATGTCTTATGYCTGATAATTTACCCTTTTCCTGACTCATAAGTAAATGCCAGGCTCTATGAGAAACATCATAATCTCTCCTTTCCAACTACCAAATGCCTTCTCTCTATTGCTTAAAAGTCGTCATCTTCAGTCACATAAAGTCTTTCCATCTCCATACTCAGGAAAAAATTSTATATTCCTGTACAAGACAGAAGTATATTTGATAGGGAAGTCCACACACACAAGTAGTTTTTTTGGTTTTTGGGGGTTTTTTTTATAAATCTTTTTGTAATTTTTAATCACGAAGTTCAGGGGGATGTATTAGSTTAACAGTCAGAATGTAGACTTCCTTATGAGGTATTTACCTTATGTTCTGTGGAGCATTCTTCCACAACTGCACATTCGTGTGAAAATACAGTGATTCCTTGGTTAGTAATCAGGGTGGGGAGAAGAGYGGTGGAGCCTCTAGCAACAGGACCACACTGCATTTGCATCACTAGTGAGATGCCGAAAGACCAGGGCAACAGCAAGGCTTTGTTGGTGAACTTGTTTTTGCAAGAGGTCCTTCTAACTCCAGCTGAGTCTTCAGGAGAGCCACATCCTCTGAAGATTTGCCCCTGACAGCTTAATGAGGTAGAAACACAGCCATGCTTGTGCTCTGAATAGGCAGATCTCCTGTAGACAATTCTTCTTGCAAGTGCCATCGATAAACTAACCCCCTTTTAAATCATGGTACCATCAGTTCAAAAGAGAGATTACACAAAGAAGATTCAGTGGCCTAAATGGCCCAAGACAATCTTACCTTCCTCACCAGTCCATGTGCAAACTAAAATGAAATAAAGTGTGAATTAAATCCTTTGCCCTTATTCTGATACAAATCCATATGGATCAAAATCTCAACAACAGTTTTTGCTAAGAGCCTGTGCGCAAACCAATATTATGTTTTGACTATTTAAAACAGCTYATGTAGTTTATGTTCTAGGTCAGACCATGAAGTAAAACAAGAATAACTGAGGTGATGGCGTAAGGGTAAACCCTTATATTCCTTTTATACAAAAGCGTTTCATCGTTGTAATTAACAGACATATATCTATTTGTAGTTGTACTTGTTTATTTATAGGCAGCTATTTGTAAGATTATGGCCCAGAGAACCCTTGTTGTAAAAGAGGTGTATAGCATGCAAAGAGACATAGTCATAAAAGTAAAGTCATAAAAAGACTATGACTTTAATGACAAAGACTGTTGTCATTACATTCACCACATTTAGCAATATCTTTCAACAACCTGGGTTTGACCACAGTTTGTAGTCAGTAGACAGATTATTTGCTAAATTGTGTTGCTGTGTTAGTATTGTGGCTGTATAGCAAAGCAGGAAAGATGACAGAGAAGGGCTAATTCCCCAAAAGGAAAAAAAATAAAAATTAGCAAGTGGGGAGAAAATGGAAAGCCTTAGTTATACTTCTGTATTATGAACAGGAGAGATGAAATTCATATATACACCAGAGAATAATTTAAAATGAAATACCCAGCCCATGTTAGTTATTAAAACCAAAAATTTTMATAACAAGCCTGGAAAAGGTCATATGTGTAAACCAAAACTTTTGTACGTGCTCTAAAATAAAATATGGACAATTCTGCATCAATAATTTCTGTCTTCCACTTGGGTGCAAATTAATTGTTGCAAGTGCCTTTGATCAATCAATTATTCATAATCTTGAATTTGGAAAACAGGTCTTTATGCAATAATATGAAGTTCTAGAGAAGCTTAAGCTTACAATTGCTTTAAGTTCAACATAACAAGGTTGCATTCCAGTTTAATTTACTGTTCAGAGTTTTACTATAATTTTGTGCAAACAGGCAATGAGGGACCACTAAAATGCAACTAGTCCTGCTGGCAGAATTCTGAAATGAATTCAACATAAAGGTCTGTTCCTCTAATGCTAATTTAGAGAGGTTATAAACTGAAAGCAGAAACAGATTTTAATGAGATAATGGTRGAGTTCTAAGCTGCTTTTATTTTCTGCTACTGGAGATCTGAGGGAAGATATTCTACCTAAGTGATCTCACTTTACCTGATTTACAGGAGAACTTCTATCGAGGAAAAAAAAAAAAGTCTACATATTTGAAAGTAAATGTTAGCAARGGGGAATGAAAAACAGACTTTGCTGAAAAACAGTACATAGAAAAAGTGAGGGAAGGTTTGGCACTTAATCCCAGGGCAATGAAATTTCTGGGGAGACATAAGCATTTAAGATGATTGGGTGCTTCTAAAATGTTTTCACTAAAATGGTCTGTGGGAAAAGAATGAACATTGTGATAATTTAGGTTCAAAATTGGTGCTATCTAGATGAACTGAAGCAATTCACATTTTTCTCGAAGTAGTTATTTCAGGCTGTCTACAATGTCTGCGTCGGGTAGATTTCACTTGAAATATTCATATTTGGAAGTTTCTTATTGACAAAAGAAGTAGGCTTTTTTAAAAAAAATGTGTAGCCATAATTGCTTTCTCTTTCCCCTGCACTTTACATAGTTAATGTTCTCTGTAACTGAAGAAGGCATTTTTAAACTACTTGTCTGCACAGTCTCTAGAAAAATGGTGACTGGTGATGGAGTTCACCAGACTTCACCACAATTACTGTTAGCCTCAATTGCAATCCACTTTCATAGGCCATTTTATCATGTACAATTTCATATTTCCCTACAAGCAACACATACAAAGTAATTGTTTCATAACAGCAAATAACCATTTGACCAAAACACTAAAATTTGATGGCAATTACATGAATAGATGTTTCCTTGTCTGGGAATAGTTTTCTTCAAGGCTAGGTAATATAAATTTCAAGTATAAATGGTCATCTCCACAACAAAATTTGTAACGTATGTTGAATAATTTTGAGGGGAAAAGCTCTCATTTAGCCTAGCTGTGACTTGCAGATTAAAGTCCAAGTAACAAAAATATTATTTGTAAACCTCTTCACATTTTAGTCAGAACTGAGGTATTATTAAGTATGATGTGTTTATTTCATGCTGGTGCAAGATTTACAATCTCATATGATAGCACAGAAATAATATTTTTCTTTCTCCTATTTGCTTATCTTTTTCTTTTTTTTTTTGTCATTATAGATATGAAATTAGCTACCACATTTACTATCACTCAGCAGTTTTACTGGCTGTTGTAATGAAGCTTTCTTTTGAAGTGGTATATCTGCAATACTTCACAGTGTTGATTGAAAAGTACTAAAAAAATTTACAATGGAAATTGCTCAGGGAAAAAATCAAACTCTTAGTGCAGTATCTATTGTATAGATATCAYATTGCACTTCAGTATCTTAATTTCACTCTTAAGCAGGCAGTTGTGTGAAAGTTCTTCAGGATTTTTGAAATTTAACGATTGAAAACTCTGCTAAAGAGGGCGCTTACGTGCTATTGGATTGAAAATKAAGAGCATCTCTCATAATCAGGCTTACAAGAGAATATTTTTGTTCCCTACTTGCTCTCATTATCTGTCACAAAATTATAAAAGGCTCCTATCYTTGATCAGAATCACTTGCACCAGCTCTGTCTTTATTCAGGAACRTAAGAAATTCTCTATGCAAGTATGTGATTTAGGAACTTACTTCTGAAATGCTGAGCTTAATCCATTGCTGGTATTTCTGAAGGAACTTGGTCGAATGTCTAGAATGAAAGAATAATTTATCCTGTCTTTTTTTTNNNTTTTTTTTTTAAACAGAGGACTTCTATGCCAAGTGTCAATATTCTTCTAATCACATGGCTCCAAAAATGTTACTCAGTAGCTATTATTTAAAAAGTTGTTGAGAGCAAAGTCATGCACATCTTATTTTGCTTATTTTGAGCCCTGCAGCCTTCTTATTGCATAAACTCTAGTGCAGAATAACTGTGATTCAGAAATAAATTCTCTCAACCTGTAACAAGAAAGATTTGTGTATTTTGGTCATTGGATGGCTGTCAGCTGGGCAGCTGAATTCTTATGGTGGCTACATATTAATTTTATGAAGTTTCATCAAAATATTACATTCTTTCTAGAAAAATCAAGAATCCTTCTGTTTTGGGGAATTTTCTCTTTGTTTTTTGTTTGTTTTTGTCTTGCACTTAAAAGATTTTTTTTCAATTGCAGAGGTCAAAATCACAGASAAAGTAGCATTCAGAGGTGGTGGTAATGCCCCAGAGCATTGAAATGGAAGTCACGCAAGAGTCCTCAGATGATAGCAAACAAAAAGGACCAACATTAAGACGTTGTATGAATGAGAACTTGGAGAATGGAAGAGCAGTATTTTGGAGGAGACTAAGTCAAAAGGCAGAGAGAGTGAAAGCTAAACCAAAGTTGAGTGACTAAACATTCATAAGACACATTGTGGTTAATGACATTAATCAAGATAAAAGAAATTTGAAATAAAAGATAAACCTTAAAATTAAAAAAGTAAACAATGGGCAGTAGATCGTCATGATAATCTTGAAGGTCTTTTCCAACCATAATGATTSTATGATCACATGAAAGAATGAAAAATGTGAACATCGGTGAGCAGCGGTATTCCTTATGCCTGGTTTCTTAGAGATTCTCTCTTTTGATATGATTTTCTGTTGTCCAGGAAAGTGTGATCTCTGATTGAAGTTTTTCCTAGTKTTGATCATTAATAATAATATTTAATTCTCTGGAGGGAGCATATGCTGYAGTGCTTCCCTCAGCTGAGACAAGTATAGGACTTCCTTCTCCAGACAATCATCAATGATTATGAAACTTCTGGGAAAAGAAGGTACTTCTGGTACTTTTAAGACCTTTACTCTTCGTCACCGAGGTTACAGCTCRCTAGTGGGTTCAAAAAAATGCGTCATTAGGTTTGGATGCTCATGTAAACATACACACAGCAGAATCAAATAAGCCTTAAGAAATAAGTCAAATTGGGTGGAACAAATTCGAGAGGAGGAAGAGCTGTGGTTATTGAGTGGAAAGGAAATGAATGAAGCAAGACAAAAAGAAAACTGACTATGTTATGGCTTCAGGACAAATGATTAAAGAGTATGTAAGATATACTGAAACAGCATTTGATAGAAAGAGCTTAGAAGAGGGCCAAAGTGAGAGATTTATTAAAACGCAGGAGGGGAAGAGATAGATAGGAAGTTAAAAAACTGGCTTGAGTACTTCTGAAGGAAGAGAAGGAAAGGGAAGCKGTAACTGAGATTCTCCAAAGAGAGGCAAAAAGAAAAGAGAGGTTTTAAAGGCATCAGAGAGCTCTGCAAACTGCAGGAAGAGATGATGAGATAAGACAGAAGGTGAGAATAAGCAGCAGTGGGAGATATAGTAGTGCAGCAACACTGAAGGGACAGAAGGCAGCAGGCCACAGCTGGCCAAGGTCTGAGGTGTGGATATGGCAAAAGAGTAAGTTGACATAAGGATGGACTGTGTGAAGAAAATTCAGTAGTGGGCATTAGATCACTTCTGCCTTGCAACTGTGTGCCAGAGCACAAGGAGGAAGGCTGCAAGGGGCTGGCAGGCCTGCGCGGCCATTACGGCTGGGGGAGCTGCCAAGGGGGCAGGTGGAGCATAACTGGAAAATGCTTTGTTCATGAAAGCAATATTGAATTAAGCCTGGTAATTATACAGCAAGAGAACTAAAGATAACGATGTGTCTGTGCATCAGCGTCTTCGGGAGTATCAGTTCATCGCTGTTCCAGTCAAAGCTGGTTGCAAACCCTCCAGTGAGGCAGCAGAGGGTCATCAGAGCAGGCTGGTACCCTGCAATCAGCAGCTTGGATGAATCCTGGGGCAGCATTCCAGGGGAATGCCAGACTTCCAGCTCCTGCACACAAGGGAGCCAGCTGGCTCGGCAGCCTAGAAGCACTGAACACCACGGGGCAGCCCAACAGGCAGAGCCATCCCAGTGATGCCTGGAATACCTTGGAACACTGGCAGACCCTGAGTAAAATTAACACGATTGTGAAAGCCACAGCTGCGATGCACTATTCCAGCTTATTAAAAAAAAAAATAGAAAATGGCATCTTTCCCAGTCCAAATAGAGCAGAAATTTTGATATATCAGGATTTTCTACAGATCAATAATTCTAAGATCTGGCCAACTTCGCCAACCATATCCTGCCTGCAAAATCACAGGTTTTCCAGTCCTATTGAATTGTTATAAGGCTTTGACACTTGGTAGTTTGTGCATCATCCTCCCACACATATCACTGATTTGAAAATGGAYGTAAAACCTTTCTGCCGTGAAAGGAGCCTTCTGAAGTGAAAGACATGTAGAGGAGAAAAGACCCTCTGCCTGGCTCCAGGCCACATCACCAGAAGYGATGAACAGAGAACTACTAAATCGAGAGTCTGCAAACATTCAGCCCTCATATTCAGTGGATCAGATTTGGTGCTCAGTTAGGATAGGTTTTGAAAAATTTCAACCAACAACTTTCTATACTTCAATTTACCCTTCTGTACATGTGAAATGGATTTCATAAGCCAAAGATGACAGAGTATAATTATTGCCTATGAAAGTGGGCCTTTTCTTCACAACAGTATTCAACCAAAAAAAATCCTTCTTTGGTTAGACAAAACGTACATTATAAACCAAACTTTCCAAAYATGCAAAAAACAACAAAGAAATAAAAAAGGGTTATTATTCTTCTAAAGTTTTCTTCAGTCTATTTGKCTCCCACTCCCTATTAACAGCTTGCTATTTTACTTGCCATACTGAGATGTATTGAGAGGTACTAGGATGTCTCTATCCTGAGGTTACGGGAATGTCCTGTTCTTGACATAGCCAGAGCTTAGCCATAGGAATGTTACCAGAGCCCACATGAGAAAGAAAAACAAACCCTACAGACCTGCCTCTTTGTCAGCCACCRCTGAAACAGATGTTAAAAACTATTTTAGATCATAGAATTCATTTCTTGTTGTGACAAGCTGCAGGAGCTCTACTGCACATTCTTTATCAGAAAGAAGTCAGCTGCTTTAACCCAACCTTTCCCCCTTGTCGTCTTAATTGTGCTTTCCGTATCTTCATGGCATAGACCATGTCTAAAGTTCTTATCACATTCCACGTATTGTTGTTTAAAAAAAATATTTTAACTGGAAGATAAAATACCCTACTTACCTAGTTTTGGGACAGAAGTACAAAATGGAAAACACAACAAAAAATCAACTATTCAGTTGCTAGTACTACGTATCTGTAAACCTATCTCACTAATACTATCTAGAGATTCCCCTTCTCACATTCCAGATGTCCACAAAACCAATCATGCTCATGGATACAAACATTTTCCACCTATATTGCTCATATGGATAGTGTTGTGTCCAGATGAACTTTGGAACAGGGGGTTTTACAGCACATTTCTTGTCCATGACAAAACAGAAATAAAGCCCAAGCCTATAGTCCCTTGCTCAGAAAGGTTTACCTGAGAAAGAGCCATTTGCTGAAATAGTCACTTGTGCACTCATGGGTCTTGTGCACAATCCTAAAAAGTCTTGATAATCCRTCAGTTTGGACACTTGGAAGGGTAGCTTTTCAAGAAAGCTATATTCACAGGTCAGTCCAGAATGGTATGAGAGGTGCAAAAGATGCAAATGGACTAATGACAGAGACATTTCAAGTATACTTGTACAAAAGTGTTTCACCTGCCACTGACTCTACTCTTTTTCATCGTGTTCTCAGCCAATGTGARTCTTTTAATCTGTAGATAAATAGGACTGCACTGATATTTCATCTTCAAGAAGCACACACAGCTGTGCAGAAAATGAAGGTAGAACAGTACAAAACCCATAGCTAAATAGGATTATGACCATTTTGAGTTAAACCTCTTGCAGGAAATTACAAGTCTACAAAGTTAAAGAGGGAAAGAGCAAGAGCCAACAGGAAAAAAATAGTGAGTAGTTTTGTGGAACTATGACATTAAAAAAAAGTATGGTAGAAGAAAAAATGATGGCCAAGTATAGCATAGCAATGTCCCACCTGCTACTGTGTATATTTTTTTATATATATATAATGAATTTATCATCTATAAATAAACTGTAGCAATTCTTGTAGCACACAATTCTGAAAAAAAAAAAAAAAAACTGGCTTGCCCTCATCTGAGCAAAATACGTATTGCACAAAGGTGGAGAGGATGGTGGTGACAGTTGACAGTTGCTGAAACTGAAATTTGCCACGTAACCACAGAACTGCTGCAGTGTGACAGCAACGGCACAAGTGTCTTTCCAGACCCTGTCATTACTGTCCTTCTACTTTCATTGCTCATAAAGCTTTCCACCTTCTTTCCTTAACCTCTTGGTTACCAAATGTGATATTCATACTGGTCTGCTATGATTGCATTGACTAATCAAATACTAAGATAAATTGATATGCCCTTTTAAGTGGCGTAACCTGCTGCAGGAATCTGTGTCTCCTCATCTTTTCAGTGAGATCTTCCAGGAAGTACAGGGAGCCACTCCCAGCAATTGGCAAAAGTTACTCAAAGAGAAGTTGGTTTTACATTTACTGCCAGCACTTTCTGTTATTCTTCTGCCTAGTTGGCCTTCAGATTCAGCTCCCAAACAACCTCCCCTAACCTTCCTCTAATCTTCCTCTGATAGCCATGATTTTCAGAAGCAATGAATCTCTCTAAGATTTGGTTTTTCCTTAGCAGCATGTTTTTGCAGTCATGAAAGAGGCCCAGAATTTGCATTTCAGTTAACTGAGACTTCAACAGTGACTTTCACCTTCATCAAAAGAAAAGTAACAGTTATTTTATAACTACATTTTATGACAGTTCAGAAATCAGCCCTCCCTTCCCGCTTCCTACCCTGTTCAGCCASCACATCATCCCATGCTATTGTGGCAGGCTGCCTCCAGCAGTACAGGACAAGCAACGCTTGCCCTGCTCCACACCACGTCAGCCTTCAACAGCAGCCTTATTTACCACACTGTCCAGCCCTCTCAGGGCTCAGCCACACTGTGCTGGCTCATGCATGGGAAAGCAGAAAAGAAAAAACAGCAAGTAAACAAAACAGAAAAAAAACAAAAAGAACACAAAAGAATACATAAAACAAACACATAATTGTGGGTCTTATGAAAGCTGGTTGTAATAATTCTAGTCCAACCTGGAGCACACTTGGTCTCTCATGACAGCATGTGGGCTGACAAAGCACAGAGCACACAGGCTTCAGTTACAGGCATCTAACCAGGCAAAGACACTGGCATTTCATCTCACTGCTATCTGCCTCTTGCAGAAATGCTCAGATTAGCTGCAAATGCAGAATTTGTGTTAGAGAAAAATTCTGCTTAAACTCTCATTAATATTATACTGCACCAAAAAAAAAAGACAGTTTAAGTCTAAGGCAAATCAACAAAAATGTCTTGAAGAAGCATAGATACCCCCTTATTTTACAAATTTGGAAGAACAATTAGCTTTTGCTCATTCCAACAAGCACTTTTTACAGATAAAGTGTTCTCTGTTTTCACAACTGCTTTCATTATGATGAAAACAAAAGACACTGATCTAGAAGAGATAAAATATTTCAGCGATTACTAAGCACTAGTCTTAATTCATTGTTCTTTAAATGTATATAACTGCTTTGCAAATCTTGGCACATTGCATCAGCAGCATAAAAATGTTCATTACTAGTTGAAGGTTAGAAAAAAAACCCACAAAAATATTAAGATAAGAACATCCAATACTCAGTTTTGAAATTCTGAAACGAATTTATTTCAATCTAGCTTTCACTTCATCACATTTTCCTGTGAACTTAAATTTAAATGAAACTTCTCAAAGAATGTTCCTTGGAAATACCTTTTTWAAAAATTTTTCTGCCAGATTGCACTTTCTGAGTAATTCTATGCTTTTGCAGACTTCTCCRCTCTTCCTTCTAGATATTTTTACTTGAAGGGTCAGATTCTGGATGGAAATGGAGAAATCCCTATTCAGCTTTCTGAGGATGAAAGGACTACCATAATGAAATAACATGTTCTGAACGTGGGTGCCGGGCATGGCAGTAGCAGCTCAACAGCAGTTTTGTCTTATACACAAATGATSAGTAGGAACTCCTGCTTCATACCAAGCTCAAAGAAACTGGGGAGCATCTRCTGCCCACATACGCTTCTCTGAAGGAGAGGCTCCCAGGCTTTGGTCCTGTACCAGCTCTTCTCTGTGACGTTTCATGTATGTCTCCAGCCTGTAGTAACCATCTTGCAAGTCAATACTCTAGGTAAACAGAAGCATGATGCTATTATCCAAGAGATTAAATGATATTTTGCGGTTCTAGAAGACTAATGATCTTAATGTTCTCTTCAAAAGAGAATTTTCAAATTTTGTATTACTTGAAAGCTAGAAACAGATGCAATCTTCTTACCTTCTCTAAGTGCACATAAGTTGACCGAACAGTAAAGAGTCTAAACGTTAGGACGTCACAGAAAAGATAGTATACTTGGYTGAGATTCAGGAGGTGTGCTCCTGGATACTTGTATCTATTTTTCTGTCCCTTCATGCCTCATTGAAGCTGTATATCAGGAAAGCAAACAAGCTCCGGGTACTTCTGAATCTCACTGGCTACCCTGAGAGCTGGGCAGAACTTTCTATACAGAATATTAAAAATTAAAACTTCTTAYTCATTGATCCCCAAATGTGTCACTTTAAATATATTACACTCTGCAGATGCCCACCAACCAACATCTGGATTCCTGGCAGTCTTCAAGYGGTCACAGAGCTCCCAGATTCATAGTTCTGGAAGCAGCCAGCCTTGCCAGAGGCTGGCATAGCCATACCCATAACTCATCTCCCACATGCCTGTCAGGGAGTCTGTAATCCCTGTGTGCTCCAGCTTACTCCTCAGGCTCTGTTGCAGAGCTGACTTTAAGTCTAAAAGCCGTGGGTCAGACCCCTAGGTTTCACAGCCATCTCACTGGGCAGGCTAGAGACACCCGGTCCTGTAGACTGCTGCTCAAACCAGCGGGCCACAGGAAGCAGGAGGATGGAAGGCCAGTGGTTTCCAGCCCTGGGATATTTGCAGGAAACACAGTTCAAACCTCATCAGCCCTAACAGTGCCTGAGTGGAAACGACATCTTGTCCCTTTCAGATAAGTGTGTTGCTCTGAAGGCTTTCAGTGACGTTACTGCTTCAAGATACATCTCTCTCAATGTTTCTACATTTTGAGTAACTATGCTGGCAAAATCAGTTTATGGTTTAAACCAAGCCTCGCTTCAAAGCAGAAGCATTCTAGTCATCCAAAGAGACCAAGGAATTATATGGCCTTTCCCAAAGGCTGCATACAGCTGCTTTTCTATTATTTCTGTGTGGGCTTTTCTGCCTTCATAAAGATCAGTGCAGCTTCTATTTTGTGTAACGACGTTTACAGAGACAATGGCAGAACTGCATAAAGTCAGGAAGCATTCTTAACTTTAATACTTCTGGCAGAGCCTTAGAAGAGACAAACACAGCAATTCAAGGGATGACAGAGTAAGATGATAAAAAGCAGTATTAGATTAATAAGAGTCRCCAATCAATGCACTTAAAACTACGTTATACACTAAATAGCATTCTCACCAACTCATGGTGGGCTAGGTACAGCATTACTTTCACTGTGAGAAGAAAGGAGAGCTGAATGAACTTGTTTTACACATGAGCTTGAAAAAAGAAAACTTGTAGGAAAAAAATAAATAAAAGATTACACATCCTGCATTCAAGAGTGATATGTTCAGCTAACACACCCCTATTAATGAGTTTACAACATTTACAAAGGCATTTTGTGTTATTATGGTATCACTAATGACATCATTCAAGATTTGGGTTCACTATATGAACACAGCATTACACCAGCTACCAAACATTTCTTACACCTATAAAGTAAATTTTCTTTCCGTTAAGCTCTCATCCACCAGGTAATTGTTTTCTATGCTATTTCACGGAAGAACAAAGTCTCCGATTTAAGACAGTCAATTATTCTTTGTGTATTTTGTAAGTAACAACTTTACGTCAGATTGAAAATCTATTACAATATTTCTGTACCATAAGTATTTATTATTTGCTTATTTTGGTCAAGAGTTAACCTGCTTTCATAACCTCCCTATTTACCAGTGCAAGAAGATGAAAACTAACACTTAGATGTGCAAATAGTACCCAGTGTTTTGAGCCTGMTGCTGTTGGATTGGGATGCTCTAAGCTAAATACTGTAATACAACACCAGAATCATCTTGTTTGAATTTCAGTTTACCAAAGCTGAAATGTGAGTTGCACTTCCTTTTGTCAACAGTACCCTTATTCATCTGAAAGGATTTGCCTTCACAAGGGCATAGAGGTTGCATTACCTGACTTTCTGCTGGGAATGGACATTGGCTTATGAACAGTTGATGAAGGCAACTGAGAAATTATTGAAAAGTGTCCTCCTTGGTTTCCCTGGCCCTGCTCCATTCCTGGCACTGCAACATTTTTCCTGTTTCCATGCTGTAGTGCTGAAACAGGGGACAGTTGATGTAATTCATGCTCCTGAATGAGGTTTTACTGCCTCGGCCTTGCTGTACACTATATGTTGACAGAAGTTGATTTAAACAGGGATTAAATATAGTTATGCCTCAGCATGACCATTTGCACCTATAAGGAAGGTAATGAAAAATGAGAAGTACTTTMTAGTTATTTTACTTTCTAATATATTTAGAAGATGTCTCCTACTGATATTCCCATTTTTAGAATTAAATTGAGAATCAGAGTTTATTTCTCACTGCTTTGCATTTTCACCAGAAAAAATACTACAGTGATCAAGGATTCTGCAACACAGTTTTCAACAGTGTAATTACAAGGGCATTGGTTTTTGGACCCAAACACACTGAAGTCAAATGAAATATGCCACTTTACCCAAACCAATTCCCCAAGTTTAGTCCTTACCTAATGTTTCGTGTGTCCTACATTTAAGCTTCCCAAACATATCAGGCTGAAGCTGTCTGACGAGTCTACAACTGAGTACAAAGCAACTTCTCATCTGAAATCATGTCAGGTTAAAAAAGAAAAAAAAAAATTCTTCTAATCAGCCGTACTAAATGAGCCCAAAGACCCTTATACAAAGAAAATTATGAATGGATTTTGCCTTATATTTATGTAACTGTCGTTTGAAGACAGACCTGTACTTAACTACCAGTATCATGTTTCCTGATAAATGCTAAATATTTTCATGCCAGCTTTCTGCATAATTCTGATGGTCTTTGTTAATTGTGATTTACCAGAAATCAATTCTAGAATACTAGATACCAATAAAGTTGAGTGTTCCTTGGTCATAAAAACATTTGCAGAAGTCTTTTTCCCCTGTCAGAGCTCACAAATCCTACTTAAACAAAGCTTCACCCTTATATCATATATAACTGACAAAAAAAAATGCATTGCCTCTTTCCAGGGGAGCTCAGTAATTTCTCAGGTAATGCAGCAGGACTTCATTTTGATATGACGTGTGTTGGTATTGGTATTGCTTTTCTTGTACCTTTTCGTTTGGGGCGTGCTGTCTGAGGAAGGAGTGGAAAGATGATGTTGACGTTTCTTATTACACTCTCTCCCCAAATCTCACACTATCTGACTTGCATAAAAACACAGCATGACTAATAACACAGACTTGTTCCAAGAGATTAAGAATGTGAAAATGTTATCAATAACACTGATAGCAGGACAAACCCAGCCAGCTCACCTGCTTGGCAAAAAAAAAAAAAAAAAAAAAAAAAAAAAAAAAAAAAAATTACTCTAGAAACAGGGAATCACTCTCAGATATAGAGTATTTGATTTCGAATAAATGCCTCTGAACAACCACACCATACTTTAAGCACAAAAATGGAATATTCATAAAGAAAGGCTATTAACTACTAGAATATTTTAGGAGATATAACCTGGCAAATAAGAAAACAATAACAGTTTATTATGTCACAGGAGCTAGTATGAAACAGATATCAAAATGTCTAGATTTTAATATAATGAAAGAAGTACTAACCAACCTCAGCAAGACAATTCAATCAGTACAAAGAGSAGACACTAACAAATGGATACGCTGGTAAATGCTATAAACTGTTTAAGATAAAACYAGCCTTCTGGTTATAAGAATATTTCTGTCTTCTTTAGTGATAAAGGTCTGCTGATCATCCCTTATCACAAGGATGCAGATTCAATACYAAAACCAAAAGGGATTTATTAAATCCAGAGTCCTAGAGACCTCCCTTTTTAATGTAAATGAGAGATTCTGACTAAAATGCTGTTATCCACATTAGAAGATAATTCTACTTACGCTAGTGCAACAACTGACAGTACWTTTTTTTAAAAGAAAGAAGTTCTTAAGGTAATATAAAAGAGGATTTCTCCATGGGAAGCAACACAYCTTGTACATGAAGATATTTCAAGGAATCAATTTTGAAAGACATGCTTAAATGAGGCTCAAGATTATCAATAGAAATCTTCTAGTCAATCTACTCCAATTCCAAGTAAAAATTGAAAACTGAATGAAAATGATGATATCAGAGAACAAGACAAAAATATCCCTCATCTCTGATATTTGATTTAATTACAAGATCATTATTAATAACATTCAAAGACATCAAAGAAACTTAGGAAATAAATACAATGACCATAGAAACAACTTTTTTAACAATTGCAAGAGTTGACCAAAAAGCCCACACCGTGGACTTTACTGTACTCTTAAGTCACAGACTCTAATTTTGGGTCCATAAAATGTTTAAGAGAACAAATGCTTGCCGAATGTATTGGGAATTAAAATGAAATATTTAATCAGCATTTCAGTGTTTATAGTGAAGATTAACTTAAATGAAACATGATTCCACTAGCTAAAAACAAATGCTCAAGCAGGTGGCCACTTTTATCTGATAACATTCAAAAACTCAGAAATTAATTTCTTGCCTCACCCTGGTCAACAAAATCAAGCTAACAGAATTGGCCAAAAAATATTCAGAAAGATTCCTATGGCTAAGAATCAAACATAGTAGCCTAGAATATGTAGAACGGAGAAGGGGTAGGAAGGAAAGAGCAGATTTCAAACAATATGGTAGGGTCACGTGTGGCAGACCCTCTGTGGGATGAGGCATTAAGAGGCAATCTGTAGTAGATAAAGATGAATCATAAAAATCACAAGACAATTCTCATTATCCTCCAGAATTCTGGCAGCCATGAAATATCACCTGTTAATTAAAATCACATTTACTAATTGGTCATATAGGAAACAAGCAATCAGGTTAACAAAAAAATCAGAAGTTTCTCAGTCAGAGTGAAAATATTTTGACTGAAGGAGTGGGTTAGGGTAAAMTGAAGTGGGGTGAGGTGGAACAGAGCGTTCAATAGAAATGTATACTGTTTGCTTACATTATTAATAATGTTTCCAGACAAGAAACAAACTAGGCCACGTTTATTAGAAAGTATAATGCAAAAGCTGAAATTTTCATGATCAAGATTACGTATACAATATATGATTCATGGTTGTTTTTAAAAGACAAACTGCATAAAAGCTATTAAGTTATTTATCTAGACTGTAAATATGAAATAACCGAAAAAGACAGAGAAGAGATCATGCAAATGATAAATATGGGCTCCAAACTAACCAGGACAGGAAGATTTAGTACTATCTAATTTACCGAATGTGTATTTCTCCATTGTTATCTCACAAAATACATAATATTGCCCCAGATGTCTGTATGAAATGCAAAATAGTCTCTTCTGCCTTCATACATAAAATATGGGAATAGTAGACAGTAAAAACATTTTGAAAAATCTATTTTGAAAGCAATAAAAAAGTCACCAGATACCTAGCTTGAACAGGACTTATAGACATGTGTGTTGGGATTTGGTCAATTCAGAAGATTTAAGATGGGTGTAAGAAAGCTACTCTGGTCGTTGCTCTTTACAGAAAGAAAAAAAATCTTAAAACTATGGACCCACGCTACAGCTCTCACTGTGTATATAGATMGATAAATAAATAGATATAGAGATATAGCAATGGAAAAAAGTATTTTATAATAAAATATTTGGCATATTTTGTGATAATAGTGTCAAACTCACAAAAATCRGTAAAAGTGGTAATATACCTTGCAGAGAATAATACATCACAGCAGAAATACTAAGCTCATGGAGGAGCTTTGATACAGATATGGTAATCTTGTGAAATAAAAAGCAAAGAACCTTTCAAGGGAAAAATAATTGAATTTTATTATCATCCCCTAACTTTCCTTAYTGCCTTTTTTTTTCAAAGTGTTTCCATCTCCTCCACACTAGAAAATAGCTACGCAATAAAGGACTTAAAGCTAATTCAAATGTTTAAGCGTCCATATCAAGGTAAGGTTTTGTTCGTACCATTCCTTACAYTCATGCAGTTAATCATGTAAAAAAATATGACTTTAGTATCTTAATACCACAGCAATTTAATCTGAACTTTTTTTTTATTGTGAATTGCTAAAATGCATTTTCTGTTTTTATTCTGAAAATCGTTTTCGTTTTCTAGCTGAAGTATTCTTCCCACTGAAGTGCTTAAACTCAAAGAGCAGTGGGAAACAGCTAATATGAAAAGCAATGCAAAGCGAAATTATTTTAGTGGTGCAGATCAAAACTGCTCTGTCTCACTGGTCAAACTCCCGCAAGGTGCTTGTGTATACCAGGATTTGCACTTGAAAACTGCAGCTTCGTACATGCTTTCGCAGGAGCTAGTACAAGTCAGTAAAAGTATCACAGCAACATGTGAAAAGCAAATATTAAATGAGAATAAGCGTGTAAACACAGGCAAACACAGCCTGGTCAGAGGACTAGACATGGGGCAGAGGTGGTCTCCGGTTCATCGCATCAAGAGAGCAATTACTCAATAGAAACTTTTACAAGCTTTGCTGAAGTTATAMTCATTTTAGGCCTAGCCTTACACAGTGGGAATCTCATCTTCCTTGCACAGAGAAAACCAAGTCACAATCTTGTCTGTACAGAAAGCAGAGATGGGTACAAGCCCCTTGTACCAACTTCGGCCTTTCTACATGTGAGTTTTCCTTCYCAGAAGCAAAAAGAAAATAAAACAGGGTACCTCTGCTCTGCAGCACTGGCCCACGCAGGCTCAGTGCCATGCTATTGCTGTGTCTGCCACATCTTGTCATCGGGAAAGGAGCTCTCACCCTCTCACACACACACCCCCCCTCCAAACTGCCTGTCTGCATAGGTATGACAGTCAAGGAAGTTCTAAAAAAGCTCACAAATTCTTCTGGGATTATCTGAACCCTATCTCGCGAATGCCTCATTTCGATAGTTTTATTACAAACAGAAGGATTTATGAGTGCATAAATTGCAAGTTACCTTCTATATAGCCTATCAGAAATAAAAAAAAATCAAAAAGATTTATGAGATAGCCATCATTGAAGTGTAATGCGCTTCCCAGCTAAGCACAGAACTTTGCTTCAAGCAGTGAGATGCATGCTCTGAAGTCAAGAGAGCCACGTCTCCCATCCAAAAAAGCCAAGAAAGTAAAATTGGCATGCACGATTATTTCAAAGGACTGAAAAGGTGTCCGTGCCTTACGTTTCGTGTTACATGATACAAACTGCACTTCCAAAAAAAAAAAAAAACAACTCCGCACTAGCCACAGTAAGGCTCAGTGTATCAGTATCTTTCTTGTCTAATTCTTTTCTTTTAATGATTAATCAAGGAATCTAGCATCATCTTTGCTTCTCCTTCCTATCCTCCTCAACTCCCAGAATACAGGCCACCATCATCCATAAAAGCTACAGAAGCATCTACAGGTGACTCTGTTCTGTAGAGTTCTCGCTCTCAGATACTTTCCCTACTGTACCCGTGCCATCTCTGTAAACCAGTAGGCAAAGAAATGTGAAATGTTTGTTTCACCTGGTTCTAATACATAGATGTATCACAGCATGTTACTGAGAAAAGGCAAGCTAATGCAATGGACTGTAGTTTTGGAATGGAAAGTCTGTGATGATCCTACCTTTTGGGAAGGTTAATTCGGTAACCCCAGACTGATCCCAAAGAAAGCCCCTTATCCATATATGAAGCCTTTCATCTTCCTATATTACTTCTTTACTTTTACTTTACTTTTACTAGCAGAAAAATGATGTCCTTTATGCTTCTTCTATTGCAACCCACTAACTATCCCAATGTCCATGGTTGCCCTCAAAGACCTAAAGTCCCCATGAACCCCAACATCCCTGGAAATTTTCTGCATTACTGTCAGTTGAGATAGAGAACAGGTTTCTGTGCACCTGAATAAGATAACACCTTTCACCCAAGCAAGCATGAAAGAAAGGGGTAGCTCTGAGCTGTGTTCTGTGAGTCCAACATCAGCAAGAAAAGAATGAATTCCCCTGAACTAAGGGTTAAGAGGAACACTTGAGGGCTATGTTCCTTCAAAGAGGTTATGCTACAGCTGCCACTACAGTAGCTGCTCTTCAAAAAGTGCTTTCTTCTAGCTAATCTTTTTTTGGTCCATCCACTGTCTTGATAGGTTCAGCTTCACCCAAATACTCTTTACCATGACCTAATCTTTTATGAGGAACAGACCACCGGAAAAAAAGTTGGTACATCATTTATGTATTTGTAAGTGTTTGCAGGGAGCACGTATGCTCTATCCTTCAATTCAAACCCAGAAGCTTTTATAGAGAAAAAGTGATAAGTCCACTATTTTTGTCATTAGTTTCTTTATAGCAACAATTCTTCAAAYAACTGTATCTTCAGATAAGCAAGGCCATTCTTGACATACCCAACTGAATCCATACACAGATTACAAAGATCCAGAATAATCTCTTAATATAATGAATCCAGCACAGCCGCCTCCTCCCCCAGCTATTCGCCAGTACAGAGATGAGCATAAAAGCCCTTATTATAGCACTGCTTCAAGAGAATTGCTCAGCGAGTGCCCTTTTATAGGACTACTATAGAGGTAATATTAAAGACGAGGCAAAGAAATCACTTCTAGCCAATAAATAGCACAAAAATAAAACAGAAAACGGTTTATATTCTTTCTCCTGCAGTGGCTTTCTGTTCAGAAAAGACAGAGTGACCTTGGCAGTAGGGCTCCAGCCGCACTAGCAAGATCAGGTTTCCAAGCCCAGCTTCTGATGAATAATTATAAGATGCAAGAAGTATCTGCTGTTGCACAAAGATTGAATTTCATTAGCATGAAACAAACAAACTAGGGTTCAGAATGTTGCAAAATAGATCAAAAAGGTCAATTCTTCCTTTGTCAAAACAAGAAAGAGCTTTTAATAGTTTAGAAGAGCCACAATGCCAATACTAACACAGAATTGTGAGTTTGTCAGTCACAGCCTGAAAGGTGATAGTATTAGCTAAAGGAGAGCTGGGCCTGAGTCCTGGCTAGTGATAAATGGGTGATAAAGCACTTTCACTGACAAACAGCAGAATGCATAAAATGCATGAAGATTTCTTTGTCAGAATAAAATATCCTCAAACAGAAAAAAAATAGCTCTCTAAAAGCTAGCTCTCCCCTCCCCGCCACACCACCACCACCTTAGCAAAATTTCCTGAATTTACTGAATTACTGAAATTCTGGTAGGTAGTTCTGGAGGCTTCTTCATAGCTCTTTTGTCTAGGTTGCAGGAGCATTTATTGATTAAAGGAACTTTAACTCATTTCTTTCTCACTTGAACTCAAGCTAATGTAATAGTCCCCAAGTGAATTAAAGGCTGGACATAAAATCAAACCAAGTACATTTGTTGATTTTTTTTTTTTTTTGTGGAAAAGCCTGACTCTTGACATTGATAGACTAAGAAAATTCTCTCTGTTAAAATGAAGTATTAAATGCTTCAGTGTTTCCAAAGTGAAAAAAATTTCAAAACAGAGCCCAAGCGAAATATTTTGTTTTGGCTCAGTGTAATGTCAAAGTGTGACTCTCTGAACTAGCACATGCTTCATGCATATGTTGTCCTTGGGGGTGCTGGGCTCTCAATCAACCTACAGCTACTGTGAGGAGTAGCAACCTCCCTT
This sequence comes from Eudromia elegans, assembly GCA_003342815.1. NCBI lineage: Eukaryota > Metazoa > Chordata > Aves > Tinamiformes > Tinamidae > Eudromia > Eudromia elegans. The sequence goes on along the minus strand of PTEX01000007.1, from coordinate 6,411,522 downwards.
CTTGCTCATTTCCATACTACAGGTACTATCAAGCTTGACAGAYAATTTGGGGACTGAAAAAAAACTTCCTAAATATATTTTATTGACAAAGAGAAAAAAAAAATTAACTTTGCTTTTTCTTCTCTTATTGAGAACTGTCTGCAAAAATAAGCTCTCAAAATCTATTTAGCTAAAACTTTTTCCTTTTTTTTTTTGAGATCTAGTTTTGTAACACTAGCATGAGCCCTATTTAGATGTAAGATTTTATTATTAAGCTATCTGAACAGCTGAGGGATAGGACAAGACAGAGGGGAATTCTATTTTACCAACACATCAAGCCCTTGATAGAGAGGTTTAGATTTAGGATTTGACTAATGCTGTATATTTTGCAAATTCTTATTGTCATTACTCTCAATCCGACCAACATTTTTTTAAATGGTGTGCTATACTGCAGTTTGTTGCTCTGGATTTTTAGATGCTGTAGAAACATTGTGAGTAGCATCAAACCTGCTCTACTGCATGCATTTTGCTTTCATTCTTCTTGAATTCTGCATTCACATAGTTTGAATTAAATACTATTATTAATTATCACTATTAATACTAATCAAGAAAAACTGTGCAAAGCAATGAACTAAACTGGTTTAGTAATTGCAAGTATGCACTTCAGCCAAAAGATTTGCCAAACTTCCTTAATAGTCACTATGGGAACAAGTGATGGATACGGGGTGATAAAGGCTCCATTGCCAGTGCACTTAGGAGACCATTAAATATTAAGCAATGCTTTCACAATAGAACCTTTTTATTCAGTCATGCCCACAGGCAGCTGGAGGCCCAGAATAACACACCCATTTGATGAGGAAAGGCAGCCAACAGACTCAGGATCATAGGAGCTGCTTTTTTATACTCTTAGGATCCTCCTTCTGACTGTATAAGAGATACTTGCATACTGGGAACTGTAGTCTTTGCAAGTGACATTTCTTAGGCATAGGTAGATGGTGTCATTTGCTTTATGTTTTTKAAATCATTAAGTCTTAGCATATGCAATACAATTTTACATTGTATCTTCAAATCTATGGAAAGATGCAGAAAAATAGTCTGAAATGACTGCTTCTCATGCTTTGATATTTCTTGCATCTACAAATGGCTGATACTATCATGCAGAAAGCTGTTATGCCTGCATCCATCTTCACATGTTTGAATGATCCCCATCTGCAAAGTGGGACCAAGATTTCCTTATTCCAAATTTTAAACTGTCTGTCATGGAAGAACGATCTCCATCATCTACTGTAACAACAATCCAAATTCTGTTGCAACTCCTGATAGCAATTTAAACAATAAATAGTATCAAAGAGCTGTTTTCTCCTAATTGTGATATTTCCATTCATTGATGGATTTCGTTTGTATACAGCACTAGCACAGCATTCTGAGAATAACTGCAATCTCTTACAAGGAAACTTATTCCATCTCCTTCATCTTGATCAACGTGGAGCGATTTTCCCCTCTCTTTTAGTACTGCTTAGTCAAATCCCTAGAGGTTCACAGTCTTGTTTTATTGACAGCATATGTCAGCTAACATTAGATCTAATCAGTTTAAAAAGCATATAAAACTTTGAGGAACCACAAATCAGACTTTTTTTTTTTTTTTTTTTTCAAATAATCACTTCCAGCCATTGGGCCATCACAATCCCATATTTGAAAAATATCATTTAGGAAAAATGATTTGTGGCTCTAGGTGATTTACAACCAAGTACAAGCAATGAAAGTCTTTGTCACCTTAGCCAAACTATTGTCTCTGCAGGTGCTGTTCTATACAATATAGGATCTGGCTCTGAAATTAAAGACTCTGGCTGAGAGCATGGTTCCATTGAGCTTATGGTATGCAGGGAATCAAGGCAGATAATCAGCTTTCTAGCTTATAACCCTGGAATGAGCAGAAGTCAGCTCCAATTCAAAAAAAAAAAAAACTTTAGAGCACCATCTATAAATTCCTTACAAACTATGTTTTCTGTTCTGCAAACACTAAATTGTGTTTTGTTCTAACTCCCCCACCCCACTCCTATCTTCAATGTATTCCTGAAGCCAAACRCAGGGATCAGGTATTACAAGAGCTATTGTGCTTATCCATGCAACCATGGCATAAGAACCAGAGTTGACCGGAGCACGCTCCCATCTCCCTACTCTAAAGGGATCTTATCAGTGACTGAAAACCCAGCCCTTCATTTACATGTTTTTCTCTTGTGAAAAAGAGTATTTTCAAGTGGAAAGGTTTCTTACCTAGATCCTGCTGGGATCAAGCAAACAGGGATCAGACAAAGAGCTTCTTACCCTAAGAAGGGCTTAGCTTGAGCACAGTATCTTATCCTGCCCCAGACTGTCCCGAGCACCTTGCAGCACTGACGCAGAGCAGCAGAGGTTACAGGGGCACACACCCTACTAGGCACAAGCAAGGAGGAAGCAGCGGGGAGAAAATGCAACAGGAAACAAGAGAAATGCAACAGTAACACCCAAGTTACTGCGCAGGATGTGGGCACCGCAGAGCTCGGTACACCTAATGAATGGAAATGGAGCTCTCATCGTCTCTTGTTTGTAGCAGGTTGAGTTCTCATGGAGAGACGTGAACATGAGAAGTGACAGCAGGGAAGTATTCTTGCCACACTGAGTGTACTGATTACTGTATCCACAGAAATACAGCAAGTTTAGAGTTATCTATGCGGGTAGAGCTAGCAATATTGGCTTTACACAGCGGAGGTCAAAACAGGAGCAAATCCAGCTAAGGAGCTGAAAAACAAGCGCAGGCTATGTGTTGCACTGGACCAATAGCAAAGTAAACCAATTTAAAACTAGCTAGAACACCTCTGTGAACTTGACACAAGGTTGAAAACAGCATAGATGTGTGCAATAGGTCCAGCCAAGAAAGATACTTCACTTCTCTGTCTGCCTCTCTCACACACACATACTTAAGAAATCTCCCTTATCCTTCCACAGCTCCTCTTGCACCACTCCACACCACTTGCCCCAGAAGATAAAACTGTCGTGAATACATTTAGGAATCGAAGTTCTTCTCACACATTTTCAGAAAAACCTCTCTGGGAGTCAGGAGCCTTACAAAAAAGGATCAGCAAGGCACAGGTAGGCCCCAGCAGGCTAAAAACTTCATCAGGTTTTACCAGGCAAGGCAGAGATCCATACCAATTCCAGTTCCAGAGCTAGCGCCTATCTTATGGACTGGAGATCTATGCAATCTGTTGAGAAGTGCACATGCTCTTAGAAGCGGATAAAATGGAGCATCTCTTACTGCACACAGAACACCATTTTCTCCAGCAACTTCCATACAGATTCAGGGAGAGTCATATTCCAGAGGGACAGTRTGAAAGTCAAGGAACTTCTGATTTTCTTCTGTTGCCTGAGCCAAGGTAGTGSATTATTTCCCTAAAATCAAAATTGTCCAAATGGCAATTTCTCAAGTAATGCCATGATTAATCCAAGTGGGCTCTTGGAAAAAAAAATGTGGCAATAACAACACACCATTGGACTTARGGTTGGTCTCTGAATCTATGAGTAGCAAATAACCAAAGAGTAGCAAAATCTTCACGGACTAGGTTTCTCAAAATGTGAATACAAGTTATTTAATATAATACAAGTCTCTGGCTTGACAGAGTACTGCTCTTAGACTGAAATCTCAGAGACATGAGCAAAATTCACATCTTGCAGGTGAAATATTCACATCTGGACATTTCCTCCTTGACTATTGCACATCCAGTAAAAACATTCCATAAGATTCTCAAGCAATAGCACTGCAGCTCTTTTACTGATTAATCCTACAGGGATTGAAGGCTATCAAAGAACCAAAAAAAAAAAAAATTTACAAACCCTATTAATTAACATCCTGCCTGTGTCTGCCAAAGGAGGGATTACATTCTTTGTTCCTTTTTCTGGAGTTTGASTCACCCAATTTTAAAATGGATAAGATCCCCTTATATCACAAAGAATTCATTCCAATTTTGAGCTGCATCTACAGAATTRCAACTACCAGTCAAGGCATGGTGAAAGATATGGGGTTTCCAGAGCAGTTACGTCTCTTTCCTGATATTTCTCTGTTKTATTTCTTGTTCCTCTTCATTTCTGTAGTCTTTTGCATGTGATAACAGGATCTGCTGTTTASCAGTTCATCTGCTCCTCTGCAATGTCACCGCTGGCAGTTGGAATACTTTTATGGCAATGAAGATTCTGGCAGCAGGTGGTGGCCAGCAGTGGGAGTGAATGAATTTGAAAAAGAATGATTTATTTCTTGCATGGTCTCCTTCCAGAAAAAAAAGAAAATTAATGTCAAGAAACTAGTGGGAATTAGTGTCTTTTCAATAAAATCATAGAATTTGAAGCCATGATTCCAAATCTACCCAGATCTACGTGTCTACCCAGCTCTGCTGCAGCCCTTCGACTAAGGCATTTTATTTCCTCCCTACCTTGGGCTTCTCAACTGCAAAGTGGACGCAATATGTTCCTGATGAACATGTTCTGTTTCCACCTCAAGACAGGGCTTATAAACCTGCATACTGCTAAAATATTTTAAAATCTCCAGAATCAGGTTTTGAAGTTAGTAAATACAGTAGGCAGCTGACATAAAATAACTTTTTCCCTTAATAGAATGTGCTTCCAACAGCAGTTAGTGTTTTCTTAAAGGGCCTTTGTATGATAATGTGACATTTTACAGCCTACATGTAGGCAATTTTCTTTGAAAGAAAAATGACCTTTTTTTTTTTGAGAAGAGGTTTTGATTAAAACACATTTCTGGGGTAGCTGAGATCCAAGAACTGCGTGTGGATACAAAGCTGATTCAAGAGCTGGAGCTGCTATTAAAGTACTAGGATTAAGGCTTTAACTAGAGGCATTCAGGCAGCGTCAGTACTAGACTCTGACACCGATTATAACCGATGTAGCCTGTTGCATGTGTGAAGTATTTATTAATATCCCCCAGAACATCTTCCACAACTAGACTGCTGCACTCTTTTTCTAAGTGAATAACAGCAGATAACAATCAAAAAAACTAATTGGTGCTATTTAACATCTCAAAAATCACTTGTCCTATTTTGTAAGCAAGACACAGGATATTTAATTTCAATAATATCTGTTTATAATGGCTTGTATGCAAATTTATTGATAACTAGAGCAATGAAGCCAGCAGAGTTTTAACCATCACTTTATTGRTAGCAGTAACAGGTCTTAACAAGGTTTTGAAATTGCAGTCTGCAATGTGCAGATTCATCTCCAAACATAGCACCTTTGCTGTTTGAGTAGAAATACTGGTGATTTAATTCACTGGCACCAAGTATATCAGCTGTTACACAAACAGCTTTTACATTTACCATATGCATGGTATAAAGTGTGATATATGACACGAAACAGGTGGTAACTTGTAATCCCAAACCGTGGGGATACAAGAGGCAATTTRCAATCTCCAAGGCAGGACTATACTACCTGTATTCACAATCAYTCCTACCAAATCCATTGTTTTTCCCCCTCCACATGCATCCCTTCACTTATAACCTGACACTCATCTACTATCGCTACAGTTCTACAAAAACACCAAAAAAAGGACAAACTGAAGTCTCTTCAGACACTCCCCTTCATCTCTCGCTCCCTTCTAACTCTCTTTACTACATAATAATCACATTTATAGAACTATGGTTGAAAGCTTTTGTCAGAAGGGATAAGGAAGCAAGAAGATGGGTTGGGCAGCAAACTGAACAGACACTAATGCAGATCTGTTCGTGATTCAACACTTCACTATTTATGCTGTAAGTCAGTGCTTTGCAACTAATGTTTTCTCCATCTGCTCCCCTCGGTGAGAAGTCCAGGAGCCTTGAAAAAAATACAGAGGCCTCATTTAAGAAACACAGAAAAAATAACTAACCTATTTCTGAGATTTAAGCTAGAATCATGTGAACATAAATTCCAGACAATTATTTGTAAGTTAAAGGACCCTAAGGAAAGAAAATCAAAAGTCATTTTTTAAAATGAGTTATTTTTCATTTAGACTGAAAACACAGTCTATTTCTGGGGAGCTTCCTTCACATAAGCCTTCACCTTTAGGTACCAATGTCAAATACAGCAAGATAGTCATTCCTTCTCCTTCCACCTCGGATTTTTGGATTCTGTATTCGTTAGCACTGTGTCCAAAGATAAAACATGAACTRGAGAACAATCAGCGGTTCAAACCCAGCTGTGCTCCTGCTCTACCAAGAAAGTAGGTTGCTCAGCTTTGTTATGGAACTGTTTGCTTCTTCCTATGCATATGAAGAGCAAACCAGGTTGACAGAACAAGGGCTCCAGTGGAGAGCAGCAGGCTGCTTACATGATTTCCCATTACCAGGGAGTCTGTCAGAGCAGTGAGGTGTGTATTCTACTGGAAAGAAAATCAGGTCTGATGATGCTCTAACCTTCCAACTGAATTACCTCTAACATAAGAAACRTATTCCCCTAACTGCTTTGGATTTGGGCCTGTCTTTCAAAGGAAATGAGTTGACATATTCATACTGATATGCATCCATGCCAAAAAATCTGTTAGCCAATTTCAAACAAATTCATTAGACACAATTGATCTCAAAGATCTCACCAGTTTTGTGAAACTAATCAACTAGAGAGAGAAATGTTGTCTGACCCCCACTGATGGCAGCAAGCAGCTTAGCTTCAGCTCTTACAGACAAAGGGTCTACAGGGGAGCCTAAGACAAAAACCTCTGGGAACCAAGTTAAATTGATTTTGATGCTTCTGGACTTTTCATGTCAGGTGAGGGATAAAAAGGCYGTTAATGATCCCTTTTATTGCATGAGACTATAACAGCCTTCTCATAAATCGATCAGAGTCCATCCAAAAACAATTCATATTTCTTATCTCATATGCCCATTCTTAAAGGCTATCCCAGAACATCATTATTCTGATCATCAGAATTCTGGAAACTTAAAGAAGGTTGTTTTTTCTTGGACATTTCATACTATTTGCTCTTTAGTGGAAAGATCTCTCACTTCTGCGTTTCCCAGGCCCATTACGTATTTCTGCAACCTATGCCCTCTCACCTTTTGTTTACCTAGACTAAAGCAGACAGGTTCTCTTGATTCTCTCACRTTATACATTCTCAGTTGTTCTCATTATCTGTACCATTTTATTTCTTGTCTCTCAAACACATTTGCTTAGAATTCTACAGTCCTGTCCTGCAGTACTAACAGTCTTCTTTACCTTGCTTGATGAAAGTCCTAAGATTGGATCTATATATATTTTTAAATGGTTATGTCACACCAACAACTCAGATATCTTGTGTCTTTGCCTTCCTTTGTCATTTCCAACTCATCAACTCTGAAAGTGCTCCAAATTTTCAGGTTATTAATTCTGTACATGATCTTATCCTTTGAGATATTAAATATCAACCTGTTCCACAGACTCAGGTCCTCAATGTCATTTGTGTATTTCTGTACCATATCCTAACATGTCATCTAACAGTAAGGTCACCAGTAAGTTTGATCAGCTTTCTCCAGTTTTTATGTCAACATTATAACAAAAACTATAAATAGGATTGGTCCCCAAACTGAACCTTTAGCAGCTTTGTTACTAATCTCCCTCTAGCCTGGTTCTCCTTCACAATTCCTCCTTGTCCTGATTTTAATGGATATACAATCCTGTTAATCAGTCCCTCTCATTGCAAATTTTTGCATATTCAAAGGCTCATACTGTTTTCAGTCTTTCCTCTGCAGTCCATGACAAATTATTCCTATATAATAGATAGAATAATTCCAGTCTATATCTTAGAATTCATTCATTACAGTAGTCAGGTTTGCATTAATAGGATCCAATACAACCAGCTTGCCATCCACAAATGATAGTTAACATTTTTCACCTCCATAGACATTGATTGTACATTACAGACTAAGAGGACCCTAAGGCTTGCATTCAATGGGAGTGATTGTTTTGGGGAAAAATGGTTTAATCTAGGCATTCTTTCCTATAGCTTCATTATTTTCTTATCTAACTTCAGCCAGAGCCAGCTGTTCCTCTCTCCGGGAAAACTGAGAGCTCTGCAATGCTAATGGTTTCAATTAATTTCAGGCAATCTAGAAGAGGGTTTCACCTGAACAATAATGGAACTTCAAAAACTTTCCTATCTCACCATTTTTCCTGGTGGAGCCATCCATACTCTCACGGAGAAGATGAGCTTTCAGGCTACGCGTATTAAGAGAGAATATTAGCATTGTTCTCAAACTCTCAAATTCAGAATCAGAACAGTATTTTTACTGCAGCTCTGTTCCTATGGGGTTTGTGAAAGAGACTAGACAGATGAGAAACACAAAATAGAAAATTTTAAATAGCATTTGAATACCTAAAAAAATTGGAAGTGAATATATATGATTTATTTTTTCACTCACTTTGAAGAACATTAAAAATAACTGTCCTCTCAATTTTAAGAAAYTTAGTAGGTGCTTATTAATGATTTTTGCTTTGGCCTCCTGAACAGAGGGGTATTTTTWGATTTTATCATATCCCTTAACCAAAAGCTTAGTTATGTGGCAGGTTAAGAGAGTAACCAACACAAGCACACTTCTCAAAATATCACAAGAGAGAGAAGAGATAAAAGGTTTGATAGCATGATCACTCAACAGTAAAATATGCAAGTGTTCCTCTCCATAGTTTTTCCTGAGAATTCACATAACAAATTTATGAAAAATACTTATCTTTAATATTTTTAGACAAAGTCATTTTGATATGGTATTTGCAATACTTTTTGGAGAAATTTATGACTATATCTGTTGAAAAAGTGTATTATTAGCACCCAGACTCTATGTCAGTCTATGGAAGTTAACAACTATCCATCCTATAAAAGGCACACTATTCAAGCATTTGAGAATGAAATCAAAACATTCTAGTAAAGTATAATTTGTACAGGTTTTCAACAATCAATTTATTTCTGATCAAAACTAAAATGCATTTTTTTTCAAAATAAGAAAATAGATGAAAAGTTAGAGGAGTTGGGGCTCTCTATAAATATAGGGAAAAAAAAAATTAAAGTTATCACTGTAAGCTTTTTGTGTTGCCCAGTCAACTACTGCCTGCAAGCTCACTGAGCTTTTTATTTGACCTAAGTGGAAGACAGATATTCATTTGTAACCACTATTGAAGACAGAATATCAGGATATATGGGTCCTTGGTCTGACCTACAACATCTGTTTTTATATTCTTACATTATTATACACAGCATTTTATGTTTCAACACATGAGGCCCCATTCCAAAAGCTGACTGGAGCAGGAGCGACATTAATGCTGGTGAAGCTAAACCAACAAAGAGCTTCCTTGAGACGGAAGATGCTAGACTCAAACTGTGGGTAGCAGTGCAAGTTACGTTGCCTGTCTGAGAAATTAACACACTTAACTTGAACAAAACCCTCCAACCTACAGAGAAATACCGATTAATATTTTATGTTTTATTACTGTTCTTTTGGTAAATTATTCAAAAACATAGCTCATCAAAGCACACATGAAGTCCAAAGTGTCAGGTCAATTAGTTGTTTAAGCATTACGTAGAATTTTCAAATTTTTAAATTACATGGAGAAAACATTATGATTGGGAAGCAAAAAGAAGGTAGGTTAGACATTAATATTATCTAATTAATGTTATTTTTGAAATATCCACTTAAATATTTGGGCACTAGCACCCCAAGTTTTAGTCTATACTTTTGATAGCAACTACTGTTGCCGAGGCAGAAATGTAAGCTGCTGCGTGCCAGAAGAAAAAAGAAATATAACTGAGGACTTAATTTCTCTAAGTCTTTATTATGATTGGGGGAACAAATAGAGTAGCTTCAAAAGCTACTACTTAATTAGGGATTGTTTAAGACTCAAAAATTGTGGGCAGCTTGTAATTTTAGTGAAAGAAAGCATCATTTGCTGATGGAGAGTAACTCCCTGCTATTGCTAGGCTATTTTCTGATGTACATTTTCAATTCATCCCTTCAGACCACCGAGGCTTTTTAAGTTCCATATATAAGGAACAATGTTTCCCTTTGAGGCCTTCTTACAACACAGCAGAACTCCTCAGGAAAGATGGACAGCCCACGTATTACTCTTTTCAACCAAATCCTTGTTCTGTACATTTTTCCCACTCTGGAAGTAGTTCCAGCCACTCCAGCAGTACACACATACCATTGCAGCATGTAAACATCTTCAGCATCCTTTACTCTTAACTGCTCTATCAGTTTCACTATACCTCTGGGTGCTCCAGTTTAGAGATGAAATGTTTCAGCATTTCAATGGCAAGKGGAGCTGTACTTATTCACAGTTTTCTTTAATGACTATTTATATGGTCCCCTCACTTCTCCTCAGTCCTTCATTACTCCCTTGCCAACATAAGCAGACCTAGCCCCAGTGCACTGAAAAGTTAATAAATAACTGTGAAGCAATAAAAGAGAATGAGAAGGTAAAGCTTCTCAGTGTCATCATTCAAAACTAAGATTAGAATCCAACCTATTCATCCAGGAGCTATTTAGTGTCCTCCTGTGCAAAACATGTGCTTTTGTCATTTCTTTCTGTCCTTGAAAGCAGCAACTTTATCTGTCAAGCTGTGAATCTAGAAAGTCCTGACAATGCAGATTGGATGCAGTGAATTACCACCTTTAAAATGGCCACTCACCACCACAGTCAGCCCAGATGGATCTCAGGAGCTTGCTTACCTTTACAGAGCTTGATACAAGTCATGGCTTAAATCAAAACATGCACATTCCACAGCATCCTGGGAGCTCTTGGCCCTCTCAAGCTTCAAAAGCGAGAAGCTTTAAAATCCAGTCCCCCAATAATATTTCCTACAACTTATTACTATTTTTACAGAACTCAGGGAAAGACAACCATTACTCCTGTAACCACTCTGTCTGGAAGGGCCCAGTCACACTGATATAACCTAATTACCCTAATTACCTTCACCTTATTAGTATAATTAATTCTAACCATTCCAGTGCCAAATGGCATGCCCCTGTCATCTTCCATGTTCTCTAAGACTTTCTTTCCATGACATCTTCTTTGTGCTAGTGTCCATGCAGGCACATGGTAAGCTTGTGCCTAGATTAGGGAGCTGATCTGGCAGAAAAATATAGGAAACCAGTAAAAGGCAAGGTAAAACAAATAAAGAGAGGAAAAAGAGACTGGAGAGAGGGAAGGATGGAGAGCGAAAGGGTTTTAGCCAGACAGGTGCTCTGGTTTTGTTTATTTGCYATGCAAATGTTAGTGCCATGTTAAGGAAGACAGATGGTGTGAGGGGGACTACCTCTTTACACGACAGCAGAGACTGCTGCTAGTTTACACTGATGCATAACCCCAGCTTGTGTATCAAAAACTGCTAGTCTTTTTGACCAGGGCAGCAAACCCCACCTGTAGGAACATCCGAATGTCAGAGCTGAAAATGCCTCCCACTTCACAATCAGAAAGGAGCAGGCAAAGGAACTGATGCAAATTCCAGACGAGAAGCAGAAAATGCATTTATGATAGTGTTGATTTCCGGAAAACCCAATGAAAGTGAGGAAGGAATGTCTGGGTTGCTTTGTGATTGCAGCATAAAGACAAGCCAACAGTACAATTCATGAACCAAGTATACAATTTCCCAACATACTTCGAGCAAGAGAAGCATACAGATTTTACATCATTTTCCACTCTCATTTAACAAGAATGTCATATCTTGTTCTCCAAAGCATTAGGTATAGACAGAGCTAATGACCAAACTGGCAGTGCAAGGATTTGCTAAAGTAATTCACATAATAAATATTTCTAATACTTGGCATTTCTTCAGTTATTTCAAGAGACTCTCGAAGTTTTTCACATKAAAGGCGAAATAAAGGTTCACAATAAATAGGTAAAGCACAAATGTCCCTACTGCACAACTGGAAAACAAAGGAACACAATGCTACTGTTTGTGACCACAGAGTAAAATAGTAGCATCATCTGAATTATACATCTATATCCAAATGTAAAATCTTTTACAGTCACATGCCCCTAAAACAGTAGTCATAGTGGCAATTGCCACCACTAGCACTTCATGTCATTCTGAAATGACTCATTCTGCCCACCGTCTCTCAGTCTAGTATTTCAAACACTGGCAAGAAAATGTTCTCTGTGAGGTATACAGAGTGACTTGAGGATCCRGTGTTTATGCTCTCCCCAAACACCAGCCCTAAAGAGGTATTTGGTTAGCCACAGAAATATCACTGAAATATGGAGTCTTGCAGGCAATCACTGATTAGCTAAGGGAGCAAGACAAAAAGAAAACAGATGTTCTTATGAGAACCTGTGTAATTTTCCTTTACTTCTTTCAGAACATTTTGACAAGCCACACATCGTTTGGCAGACTGCTTTCTGTTTTGAGCCACTGTGAAATATAAACATTAATCTCTGCTCCTCAGGCAGCTTTCCAAACTGAGGGAAACAATGGCTAAGAATACAGAAGCCTCACTCTGTGGCACTGCTCTATTTCTAACTGCTATCTAGAGGGGAATTTATACATTAAAAGACAGTGGAAACCTCAAAGAAGATGACACCATTCCCATCAAACTTCATCTTCTTCCGAGTGTCCTTGCAGAAGTCTGTATGCCTGACAGCTCTGGTCAGGTGGGTTGTGGATTTCCTTTTTCTTTCCATTGCCTGTGCCTGCAGGAAATTGCATCCTTTTGAATCATTTAATGACACTGGCTAGTACTTTGAAGCATTATCCATTCCCCTTTATGGCACATGCAATGTCACCAGCCTTCCCAATATGCCAATTCAGCAGCTCAGCTGCTATTAGATAACCATTGTTTACGTGTCCTTCTTTACCGCATTACACATGACAGCTCCTTTAAATGAAACTCTTCTTAAGCCACAATGGAACATGAAACAACACACTTGAATGCAAGAGCAAAGAATCAAGAGTTACAAAACCCAGCCCCTGCCTCRCTGCATTGCTTTATTGCTACCGCAGCATGCACCAGGGCGGCAGGCCCGGGCCAAGCCGCAGTGTGTTGTGTCCCCAGAGCAGCCGTCCTGTGCCAGAAACACAGGAGGCACTGCTGCATAATATCTTCTGCAAACGCTGCAGGGGATTGTTCTACTTATCCCAGAATTTCTAGGCAAGCTTCCTCAACTACTCCCAAAGAAGGACACAACTTGCATGCTGCATTCTATCACATTAACTTTTCTAGTTGATTCTAATTGTCCCCTACAAAAATAGATGTTAGGTTTTAGGGAGGCTTTTGCATTTGGGGAGATTTATACACATTATTTCTTTATCATGATTCGCTGCAGCTCCATAGGGATGCACAGCTTTCCCAACAGAGCCAGAAGCATACCTGTTCATTTGATCTTACCTTTTCTAATCCTAGGTGCTTAGCTGTGAAACTCTAACATTGTTATGCATGGAAAATTCATGTCAAAACAAAGATTGTATATGCATAGATCTGATTAAATTATAGTAAAGCATGATGGCAGGGGAGAACCATAAATTAAGAGGGATCAAAAAACATTCCTAATTTTAAAACAGTCTACCAAAAACATTGAAGATTCTGGTGCAACATAAGTTAACTCCAGACTTTCACATGATTTTCATTTCACAAAAAATGAAACTAACTGAGGTTCTACAAAAGCCAAAACCACTTCTCTTCTCTAATGAAAAATCTTTGGAACTATTCTCGATGCTCTTAAAGGGAGACCATCAACCTGACCCTCAGTGAGCACCATGTTGCAAATTCAAACACATTTCAGCTATTTCACTAATTCTCCAGTCTTCTCATTAAACTTCTGTCTTTACTGTTATTTCTCTCATAAAGTGGTTCACACAAGTGAAAAAAAAAATAGTTTGGGTGCCAAAAATTCGGAAGAGGAGAAGATTATAGGCAGTAGTACTTTTTAGTTACAAACTTAATTTTTGGCTCTACTTGTGACACAGGCCAAAGCACTCAGGTAGAATTTTATAACCTAATGTTTTTTCAATAGGAAACCACATAACCACTTTACTTCCTCACAACAGGGAAAAGCTAATGCACATTCAGCAGTTATTCCAGTTTTATACCAGACATGTATGTGGGAAAATAATCCTGATGACCTCTTGGCAGTCTTGCTGCCAGGACGCCTCCTCAGGAGGAGGACCATCAGCGTGTCACAGGCAGAGTGCTCCACACAGTCTCGCACTCAAGTTTCTCATGCTATAAATTCCTCCTGGAGCACTTCCCAGCATGTTCTCCACACTCCCAAAACGTTACGTACGGCTTTGAAACATCTGTTACGAACTTTCTCTGACAGGTAGCCTAAGCATTTGGCGCTTTAGCTTCAGGCTACTGCTTGTTGTCCTTCCAAGTACAGAGGCTGTGAACAACTCTCTTGCTCCTGTTATTCTGCCTTCTCATGCACGTGTCACTTTAAGCATACATGATGGTTTGCAAAAAAAAAATGCCGTCCTTTCTCTCACCTTACAGAGCACAAGCACAAATTTTTAGTTCAAGGATACTTTCAGGTGTCACAAAGGAAGCAAAAAGAGTAGCTGGGGCTTTACCACTGCAAAAAGGTGCCAGTTTTAAGGAACAATTGACAAGAGAAATGATCACATTGAGCATACGTATGTGTGATTGCATGCGTCATGCAGATTTTGGAAACTCCGCTGTGTTGGAGAGGAATCCCACAACCAACTCCTGAGTGGGAGACACAAAAATGGAGCAGTTCAGAGACAAGCCTGGCAAAACCAGCATGCAGTCCTGTGGGCAGAAAAACGTGTGGGTGGGCAGAGTTGTTTACAATCTTGAAGACAAGGACAAGGAATATGAATTTGATGTGGAATTGAAATAAAATATATTGAGGTTTTTTATAGATACTCAGCTAAAATTGTTAGCCTCTTCTACCCTCAAATCTCTTTTAGGCTGCTTGGCCTTAGCATATTCTAAGTTCTTAACCTTGAAAAAGTCACTGCAAAGAACTGATACACAAGTAGGAAGCGCTTCAGTGGAAAGCTCAAATACCTGGTGCATACACAAGCAACTCCATATGCAGAGATTTCCTAAGCAATATATGTCAGTCTAGCTGATCTCTTATTTCTCATGTTATTTTCTAGCATAAATGTATGGACACATCTCTGTTATTCATAGCACAAGCAGGTATCAGAAGGATGAACGACAGCAAGCTATTCACTCTTAAGAAAGGCACTTGATAAAGTTCTGGAAATAACACCTCAGTTTTCAGTCGGAACAGTAAAAGGTGAGCTCCTGACTCATAGAAATGAGAGTCAGTCAGGCAAAGGATGCCAATCACATTCCTATTGCCAYATTCACCTTCTGGACACTAAATAATGCAAAATTCTACAGCAAACTACAATGCCACATGAGTGAGGGAGCTGAGAGCCATTTTTGAGCTGTACATGCTGCTCCCTGCCTGCAAGGCACCAGAGCCCAGAGGGAAATGTAGATGTTCACTATTCAGTCATACGCATGATGCCAGGCACTAGCAAGCTTTAGCACTTGCTAAAGCAGTGAAATTACTAAAATCTCCCGATGTAAACCACATTCCGTGAATTCCAACACTTCCACCACTGACAACAAGCTACAAAAGGGTCAGGCCCTAGCAGAGCTCATCATACAGCATTGAAATAAAACTTATTATACTTGTGTTATCTGTGTTTTAAATGGAAGCAGGATGGGTGGGAAGTTGGGAGGGACTGGGCTCGGATGCAGTCAGAAACCTCAACATGGTACAGAAGACATTGTCTCTTCTATAGCCTTCACAGAGCAGAAACTTCTTGAAAACACTTGATATGGTCCAGAAGTGTCCCCTTAGCACAACCAGCACTCATATACATTTTCCCTATGCAGTTTCTGCAAGCAGGTGCACCCTTCTATATCACAAGGTGGGGCGCAAGTCCATATACAAGGAGTCCTAGTGAAGGAAAATGTCAGGGGCAGGGTTGCAAGCAATAAAATTGTTTCGGGGAGGTTGAATCTCAATTGTAATTCATTAATTGCATGTCCCAGGGCTGAGCACGTTTCTCCTGGTTGGCACCAACCAGACACACAAAGCTTCCTATCAGCCTCTCAAGTGGGTCTATAAATGCTTTTGTTTTGTACCATAACGCTGCTATGTTTTCGTCTCCATAGGAAAACAACAGAAAACAGATGACAATTACTTTTTAATAGAAACTCATTTAGTAAGAAGCAGCTACATCTCTGAATCTCACATCATTTGAAACCACTCTCTTGCTGGGCCTGGTTTTATTAACAAATTTGCAGTAGACTAACTGAGCCTATTTCAAAACATCTATCCATTCCTGGCTGTTCAAAGGGATTCTTTCTGGGTACAAATTATCCTATTCCTGTAGTGTCTCTCAAAATATACTCCTATTTCCCTCATAGCTGGGCAAGGTTATCTGCCACACTGAATCAACAGCGTTCATTTAATCCCAGCCTGGCGTGTTCAATGGCCAGGAAAAGGTGAACGGTTTCAATCAAACATTACCAGCCCGTTACAAGGGCAGCAAGAACAGCAGCATTATTTCAGTGTCACAGCAGATGCAATGAAACAGCACGCCCTTCGCAGCTGTGAACTGCAAATCCCAGCGGCGAGGAGAAAACTCCATGTGCAGCCCAGCACGGCCGCCCGTCTTGTCTCACGTCRGAGTCGTTTGCTCCAAAGGCAGCACAGAGAGGGGGAAATTGATGGAAAAGTTTGTCTGGATCTCTAATTATGTCTGTTCCTCTCCCTGCCCACCTCTTCAGGGGAAGAGATGGGGATTTCTGAGAAGTGGAAGGCAGGAAGTGAAAGGGGGAAAGAAGTAGTTCTGGAACGTGCCCAATATCCTTTGGTATCATCACAGAACCACACCAAAATATTTCAACATTTGTGCTTACGAAATTYTCAGAATTTTCTCCTGCACAAAGAAAACCCACACTACTAACAACACTTTTTCACAGTTTGAGATTTGTGTGTGTATGTTCTGCTTTTCTTTTTTTTTTTTTACTGCACTGAAATTTCATGTAGATGGAGAATCCCAGTTCCAAGTCTCTCACTCAATTCCAAGGGCACTCTCCAGCTCCTAGCTGTCCCATGTACCAAGACCTTTGCATCCAAACAGAGGAGGCTCCAAACAGCATTTTTAGCTCATTAAGCAGGGCACATAGGTGCCCTAATTCTTGGCATTTTAGATTTGAACATCTCATAGAATTTCTCCTATAAACTTACCATTCTTTGTAGAAGACAAGAATGAAAAGTATCTCCTGCACCAGTTAATCAGTTTTCTGGGCAGTTTGCATTTGCTGTATGTAATATAAYATTGGCTCTTCCCCATTCTCTGATGGTTGTCATCTTCTCTCCAGAGAATGATTTACCCACACCTGTACAACTGCAATGTCAAATTCCAGTTCTAAAAATACCAATACACATGATACATGGCAAGACAAGCACATACATCATAACTGCAAAATCTACCCAGGACTAGTTCTTTATCAAGTCATGCATCARTGTCCTTCATTAATACAGACCATCGGTGGCTGAAGTTTTTAATAGAGATTGTTCTTCATTGTACCAATGGATACCAGTCCATTTTCACTGACGGCTCATCTAGTAAGTCCTGAATCTGTTGCCTTTTTTTTTTGGAGCTTTGGGAGTAATAGAAAAGACTTTTTCAGTTAAATATTCCTTAAAGTAAGGAACTCAATCAGCTATCAAAACATTCACAAACACTGACCTGTGGGCAATAGAGTTTATTAATATGGTATTTGGCAGCCTGAAAATTCGTCTAAGTTATAACAGTCCTCAGTGTAACTGGAAGGTAAGCAACACAAAATCTACTTATTGGAACAAATTCTTGGTCAGTCAAGCAATGCCAGGAAAGGGTCAGTGTGTGATGCATGCATCCTACTACAAAATTCCTTAAATTTCTGTAGGAGTAGCARCTAAGGCATCAACTGATTATGTTAAACTCTTTCTTTCTACTGGGCCTATTCCTCCAAGCAGTAGCTGTTGGGGGCTTAACATTCATAGTCAGCTTTYTTTCAGTACTGTCCTTGGAGTGAAAAATGATCTTTGGCAAGAATGTGAAAAGGCAAACACAGACCATTGGCACTTATTATAACTTTTCATATATTTATGCAGTTATATAGTAAGCACTTTCACTGCTGCTGCTACAATCTGTTCCAGGAATCTCAGAAATTTGCGAAGTGGGCTGTTGTTTCTCTTCCTACAGTCAGGACCCTGAGGAATGAAGCATCAGTTCTTATTCCCAGTGTAGCTAATAATTCTTGATGTTCTCAATTAACAAGAACAATAGCTGATGTTACAATATTTAGGCTGATCCACGATTTTTTTTAGCCTCTCTTCCTAAGCTGCTTTTTTGCTTTTTGATCCATCTCCAACCAATAACTATTTAAGGTGGAACCATGCATCGGTTTCATCCAAATTTAAATGAATGGTAGAAGTATCAAATATTCAAATATAATTAAGTTTATACATGTATTGTGTTAGACAAAAAAAAAAAAAAAAGAACAAGGGAGAGGCAGTAAGAAAATAATCATTATATGTTAGGTCTGTCAGCAAATGACTCCAAGCTCATGGATAGCTCTGGATGAGATGCACATTTTGGGGACAGCTAGGGCTATTGCTGGGAGGATGAAGTACTTAGGGATATGAAGTATAGAAATCCACAAGAAAATAGGCTTTTTATGTTCTGTGGCTCTTGGGAAAACCATGCTATAATTCTGTGCTTTACAGAATGGTTTGGTATATGCGCCAGGATGAAATTTCTGTGCCTTTTTTTCTTCTCTTTTTATGTATACATCTAGTATATGGAGGTCTCATGCAAAGTAAAATCCATCTTCATCTTGCAGTGGTACACAAGAGTAAATCTGAATGTTGTATTGTCATGCTCAGTTTTCTTTAAGAGATGTTGCCCTCTCTCAGCTTTCTCATTATTCTGAGGACACTTTGACAAGGAAGTGTTGTGCTTAAATCGGCAGATCTTACTGGATGTCTGAAACTCTGCCTAAGAGTCAGTGCTCCCTGTCAGTCCTCAG
The DNA here is from genome assembly GCA_003342815.1 of Eudromia elegans. NCBI lineage: Eukaryota > Metazoa > Chordata > Aves > Tinamiformes > Tinamidae > Eudromia > Eudromia elegans. The sequence continues at coordinate 6,392,497 of PTEX01000007.1, read as the reverse complement.
ACCCTTCCAGTTTTCCAGCCTTGCAAACCGTGGCTTGATCTCAGAAACCACCMCTCCCTAGTTCTGACAGCTTCATGACTAGAGCATAATTCAATTAKCCATAGATACATTTCTTTGTTCTATTCAAAATAAGCCTCCTCTCCAAATGATTTATGTAGGAATTCATTACTACATATCAGCTCTTTGTTTATTCTCTTCAGAAGAAATTATATGTATCATASTGAATTGCCCTATATCTTATCTGAGTGATCCTTTCAAGTGGGATGAAATATCATTTCTTATTTGATTACATTTTTCTTTACCTAGAAGGCTAGTTTATATATCAGCAGTTACTTCTTTGTGTTGCTAGGATAATCACCGTTCTTTTAGTAAAATGCTCACTTGAATAATTTCTTCCTTAAGGTGTAGGCATGGTATCACTTTATGCTCTACACCTCTGCTTTCTCCTGGTCAATCCTGTAAAATTTCAGTTTATGCTAAATAAAATCCCTCTAAGTTCTAGCGTGAAATTCTGCTAATTTTGAAATTATAAAATGAGCTTGCTTCACTACATAAATTCCGTATCCATCAATATCTCTTTCATGTAGTATTGATCTGTTTATCACCCTACCCAAGAAATCCATATTTCCTGCCTTATTTATATTCTACAGAAAAATCACATCCCCATAGCTTCAGCATCATGTGTACAATTTTAGCTGGTAGTAAACAGGAAAGTTTCTTCAGTGAGAGCAAATCGAGTTCTTGCAGGCTTAGTAGGTGTACTTCAAACAGCCAAGCGGAGACAGTTCCTGCTAATTCCTTTTCAAATCTCAGAGAGTTTCTTGAAGAGCAAAAGCACCATCAGGAATATACTACTGACTGTTCTTGAATAGTGTTTATATTTGTATTTCTAGAAGATTCTGCTGCTGAGAAGTACACGTGACAAACCAATCCTATATTTGCTGTTTGCTAATGTGTTAAAGCACTCTCTGTCTTCCTAGTGTCAACAAAGCTCCTGATGTGGAATGTGAGGCCTTCATTTGATGTGAGAATTAATTTGGTAAATATGCCTATGAACATACAGTTCATAAGATGAATCAGATAAGCAACAGTTACCCATCCTGTGCCCTACATTTATGAGATCAAACGCTCATGGAAAGAAAGACAAACATATATTCTTACAAAACAAAAGAGAAGTGTCAGGACTTCCACCAGTGGATTACACCATGTGGGATTGACACTCTTGCTTAAATTAAAGACTGCTCCTGCACAGCTCAATCCATTTCAATATTATCTTTTGAGGACTGTTTTTGTTTTTGTTTTGTTTTTACTTTCACATGCAAAAATGTTTAAGCAGTAGGGTTTTCAGTTGCTTCTCGACTACGCAGAATCTTCTAAAGTTACTTTGGCTCCTTGGATTCCTCAGGCAGAGTAACTTTAATTGAATGCAGATGATTCAAAAGAGTTTCTGCAGTGCTGTCCTTGTGGTGGGAACCAACTGAGTTGCAAAAACGTCAAGGCCAGCTGCAGGGCACACAGGGAAGAAGGTGAGATGCTGTGCTGAACTAATAAAACAGGAGAAGAGAGATTTCAAATTTAATCACCCCCTCTTACCTGCAGTTTTCTATTACTTTCCCTTCACAGCATGCAGAGAGCAGGAAGCAGACCTGAGAGAAGAGATACTGCTCCAGGCAGCCTCTGACATAGTTAATTTTAGATCAAACCTATGTCATCATCAGCCTCTGCCCATCTTTTTCTTCTGATCAGAGTCGCAGTTGTACACAAACAGGGATTTGATAAGCCATTTATAATAGCCTGAGACTCACAGGTGTTGTTGCCATTTGGTATACCTGTCTGGATAGGCCCCTGTTACACAGCCAAGTTGCTATCCAAATTCTAGCCCTTGCAAGCCAGACTGAAGATATAATTAATAGCAGCCTGGAACTGAGGCCYAAATTATTCTGAATGAGATATAAACTTAGACTCAGTAGCATCCAAAGGAGGTAAAACTTCTCACGCAGACACTCCATCTGACAAGCCAGGCAAGTACAAGAAGTCAAAGAGGATTTTAAAATATATTTTACAACTACTCCTTTGTTTTCTTTTCTTTGTTACAATGAAATAACTTAGCTACAGGCAGCTGACAACCACAGCCACTTCTGGGTGATCTTTCAAATCAGTATGTTTTGGTGGAATGCCAAATCCCTGGTTCTTTCGAACCCAAATATACAGAACAGTCTTGGGGAACCAGCCTTTGCTGTGTAATTCCATGGAGAATGTAACATGAATAWAATTTTCAGTATTTTTCTGCTGTGTTTGCAACCTATTCAGTGTGGCCTTATGCTAATGCATAAGAACAGAAAAGTGAAGTCTCAAGCAAAAATGAAACTTACTGGTCTATTTTCAGCTTGCAGTATCCAAAAATGAGTGAAACACTAAATCCAAAYGCTGCTAGTGAAAAGTAAATCATCTTCTTTCCTATAGTACTAGGTGATAATTTTAATGTTCTAATGTGACTTTTATAGTGGTATTTTTCCTTTAAAACAAAATAATAGCTTWTTAAAGAATAAATGTGTCCATAAATGTATGCATAAAAATTAAATTGTCCCACTTTTCTGTGTGAGTGAGGGGAAAGGAGAAAAGTAATGTACAGCAATGAGTTGGTCTGTATTGTTTTGATGGRTGGCTACAAGGTGGAAGAAGAGGAAGGTGGCAGCACCAAGGGCAGTATGTATGTTTGTATCAAACTCCATGCAATAATCACCTATTGTAAAACAGTTCATTGAACCAGATCTTCCTGGAGCTGGGGCTTGCATMTTTAATAGAAATAAATGAACTCATCTGACATGAATGTTTGGTGAGGGTGGAGAGAATGCAAGGGCTTTCTGAGTAATCAGGGTTTAAGCTTACAGGAAACAAATGTTCAGTTTGCCTGAGGTCACTTCACCTTCCTATGACAGGCACCCATTGCGGAGGAATCAGGGTCTAAGCAGTGAGAAATGAGCATAGGAAAGGAGAGAAAGGCTCCTTCCAYTAACCAGAAGGCCAAGAACAATCTCAGCTTTACATCAGCAAACAAACAGAAGCTGTTCACGTGTAAGTAGACACCTAAATGTATTGTGCAAAGGCATTTAGGCCTTGAAATTGGAAATACGGATATTTCAATATTAGGGAAAGCAAACAAGCACCATAACCTTATCATGACAGAACTGCAGACAGGCCATGAAAAGATATCCTGACAGCACCACAGTTAGCTGCAGAAATTACCTGCTTCTCCCTGTTGRGGAGAATCCAGGGAGAAGCTTACAGATGACATCCTGGGAAACAAACAGATGGGGCAGTTTCGGAGCTGGAGGAAAGACAGCCTGACTGCATGGGAGGGGGGCAAGGTTTTCAAGTACTGGTTAATTAATCTTCCCTAGACTTATCAAAAAGATAAATGTAATAGACAAACACAGGTTTCGAAAATTAGTGGATCCGAAGTAGGACACAGCTGAGTCCAGAGTTAGAATGTTGAGTCCCTGCTTTGACTCAGATCAAGGGATAATGATTTTCATTCTTGTTAAACTTCTAAAAATAAATCCCAGTTTGCTGGAGACTGTTCCACTGAAAATGAAATTGGTGCCAAACAAAGGCTATTGCTAGAAATCTCTGGAGATTTTTGGTTTTTTCRGGTAAAATATAGATACAAGACAAGAAATATCACAGCCCATTTTCCTGTCTAAAGATGGGAAATTGCCCATGAGCCAGATTTAGCTRGGCCTTGGATACATTAAGCACACAGCCACGAACAGTATCTTTACTGGGCTCAAGTGTGAGCTGCTGTACAGTATCCTCCTGCCCTAATGTACATGTTTGGTCTCTGGTGCACCTTGCTGTCCTTGTGTACCTGTGAGGGCAAGTGCAGCTTCTAGGAGCCCAGCACTCTCATCTCTGCTGTTCTACCATCTTTTTGTCAACCGCAGACCCCAAGATAGGTATCAGGGACTAGAGAGGGGAAGGTAAGGACTCCTCACCAGTTTAGAAAGAGGCCAGGCTTTCCCTGCTATGGAAATAGAGAATGGTATTTTAGAGCTTCTGCCTCTTTCCATTYTTTTGCAGGTGAGAGGGGACTTCCCATTTCCTTCTGAGGGTGGAAAAATGGCTAGAAATTTCCTATATCATAGKGTTGAGATAACACCTAAGACTAGAGGAACAACTGGGCTCTTCTAAAACTTCTGTGTTGCTCAGGAGGGTGTCCAATGCCTCTGAGTTAAGGAGGCCAAGATATGGCAGAGGAAACACTTCACTTCAACAAGTATTCCCCACAATCATTCTGGCTGCAGCTCTGACTGCTCCCAAGCAAGCCAGACTTAGCCTGAGTTTGGTATGTGTAGAGTCACTGCACACCTCCATGCTCTGCTGTCCCCCAGTTATTCAGTTTAGCCCTCGGATGGCAGGGGTCCTCCCCGCCTGCAGATTTCTTTAGCTTTTACAAATACACTGATCTGGTGAGACCACCTGTAACAGCACGAAAAAATGGAAAAAGATTTGCYTCCACCCTCTGCCAGGAGATGTTATATGACTAATTAATATCAATTTTAAAGATAGATTTCAATTGAAAAATCGGTCAGTGACCTGCCTGAGCAACGAAGTGTGCAAATCTAATGGAAATTTCTCAGTCCTTTCTTTCTTTGTGTGTAAGTATGGCCTTTCCAGTCCCTCTGAGAAAGTGGGATGATTTGCACAGCCTGTAATTACTGCTGAAGGAAGAGCAGAAAAGCTTTCTGAAACCTCAAAAAGTTAAGAGAAAAATGTAAAGCAACAACAGTTTCATTTATACTCTGGCAGATGAATTGAAAATACAAAAACTTTCTGTAATGCACAATCATTATTCTCCTTTGATGGCAGTGCTGAATAGAGCACAGTGGCAAGAAAAGCAAAGATCCCAAACTTACCCACTGCTGTGATAAGACAGAAAATCCTAAAGTGAACAGGACTGCAGTGAGATTGTGTGATATTTTAATGATAGATACACAAAAATGTCTGAAGTGAGGATCACCAATCTTCTATTCATTCTCTTGCTGTGTGAATAGCAGTCCTGTAGGAGATGGAAGCATAAGGTGAAATTCATCCATTAGCATTTCAGTTTCGGAAACACAGATTCGGAAACACAGTTTCGGAAACACAGAAGTTTTAAATCACAATTTGTTTTTATCTGAAAGTTATGTAGTGAGTTTTCATTTTGTTTCTACAAAGATTTGTCTATGTTCRGTGATATAAATACGTTGCACAGATTTTGGCACATTTGATGACCTTTTCGCTTCTCTTTTGCATTGGCCATCCTTCCCAACTTTCTCTTTGACAATTCCGCTGTTTATGGTGAGATATTCTGGGCATCAAAAGGCTCTTCTGTTCTCTCTAAATTATACCATTTGGCTGTTTCTTCTCCCTATTTAATTGTTCCTGAACCAGCACCCCCTCATAGTTCCTTTTCTCCTTCACTCTGTTGGTGTCAGACAGCTCAACTCCTCCTGCTAGAAACCCCCATTTTGCACTGGACAGGCAGTCCTCCAACTCAGCCACAGAGTGGGAAAAAATATGGAAGCAAGAGAACAGGAAAATGAGAAAAGGACAGCTAAGAAAGATGGAAAATGAGAGTGCAGACAAATGGAGGGGTTTGCTATCTGTACAGGCTGTACCACTTGAACGGCAAGTATGATGTCATATAATTTAATCATGCATACCTTAACATATGTAGATCTTTAGATTAATTTAAGCCAAATGCCACAGTAGCCAGCCCTTTTTTTTTCCTTTTCTTTTTTGTTGTTGTTGTTGACTATCCTTTTGTGTTTGGTAAATATCCTTCAACCAAYAGCTCCAGCAGGCAAACAAGTACGTATCATAAGTATAGATCAGAAAGGTTCTGGATGAAGAAAGAGAGAGAGACATCTCACCTAGACTAAGGAAAGCTGTGTTAAGAAATGTGACGTTTTGGTACAGCTGACCCTCAGTTCCCTTTAGGACTCATTAAAATATAGGTTTCACTATTCCCATGAGAGTTTTAAAAAAGCAGTATTTCTGGCAATACTTCTTAAAAATATAAATATTTTATCCTGGCAAACTGTGTGGTTTTGAGACAGCAGTGGAGGAAGAACTTGTGGAGTACAGGGTATTTCATAGCACATCTGAGGAAGGAGGTCAGACATATATATGAGCTTCTGAGAGAGCATCTGTAGCATAAAGGCCTGTTTGGAAATATGCAGTTTGCCTTACCCAGTCATACCACAAGACTGCTTGACTTAACTCAGGAAACAAAATGTTTTGTAATATCTACCTACTTGGTATAATTGCATAAAAATTGTCTTGCAAAAACCAAGATAACAGTACCCGGTCTGCAATTATTTGAAGTAATCAGATGAATGACAAGAAGTCTGCTCATCTGGAAGAGCCTGAATAAAGTGGCAATGGAAAGAGGTAGTAACCTATTGGTCCAGGCTAGACTTGACTGAGCTGAGCTGTATACAAAGAGCAGCGATGGTTAGGGGGATAGAGAAGATGCTGCTTCAGTTCCGGCTTTCCTCATATAACAGCTCTCACTCCGGGCCAGTTTAACCTTTGAAAACAAGAACCCAGAAAACAGCCACCGCATCCAAAATGATGTCAGCACCGTATTCCTAAGACTTAACTAGCGGCTTTGATGAGCACTTGCAATTTGGTTGGTATTGGATGAATTGCCTCGTAGTCAAAATTTTGAGGCTCTCTGGTGCTATTTTTGGAAATGCCCTCACCACAGTGGTTCACCATTCATGTTAATAGTTGTTGCAGAGGCAGTGTAAGGATTTCAAGGCACTGASAGGTTTGAGGGAGATGACTCCCATGTTTGAAGAGAGTATGGGAGAATCGGCATATATTTCTTTGGTTTTGAGTGAGAAGATAGTCTGAAATTACTAGATGCCTGTACAGCTTTGTTAGAAAAGAGATGCTGTGGAGCTGTGAGAAGTGTCTTCACCAGTGTGACCCTGTAAGACTCGGCATACCAGAAAGAAGTCAGTAATATCTTGAGTTTATAAATCACTAAATATATATATATAAATACATATACAAAAATTACATGGTGTAATAAATGGAGCTGTCATTGATTATGTCTCAGGAGATACATCACCACTATATTTCAGAGATTTTCTGAAGTCTGTCTTCAGTTCTATTCCATTGAATCATGCTATTCTTGAATATTTCCTCATTCTCTCCTCTTCCAAAAATTCACACATTCTCTCACTAAACGTAGTAATACATTGAAGGTCTAGTATTTTATCACATGGGATTTAAATTAAGAGACACAAAAGGCCTATTTCCCTCCCACAAAAAAATAAAAATGTAAGAGGATGAGCAATCATGGTTTTAAAATCAATCTTTTGCTTTCTTTTGACTACATGAAATGTATTGTGGGAGCTGGGAGCAAGAGTGCTAGCTGGGTAATGTAGGACATTGTCCTTAACAGCAAGGGTATAGGCCATCATCCCCAAGCGAGGGGAACAGAGCCAGCCAGGTGACTATCTACAAGGGTGCACACACATTTAGCAAAATGTGAGTTGAAATATTTATCTTTTGAGGTGGAAAATATTTCTCTTCAACTCCTCATTCACATTAAACCTGATTTATCAGTTTAGCTTGCATTGGCAGATTTACAATAACAGCCAGTCCCCAGATAATCCACTTTGATGAGAATTTTTGTCTATTCATACTAAACAGGGGTAAAGGTAGCTCTTCCTTTTAGTGAGACGTTGATGTGAATCACGGCTGAGATAATTAATAATCCAGACAGTGATAGCTGGAAATAATGGCATTACAGTAGCTCCAGTTTCAGTTAAAGTAACATTAACTTTAATCCCTGTCCGGTCCACATTTGAGCAGTTAATTGCCTCTTCTCTGATATCTTAAGATGGTCCAGTCGCTACAATAAAACAAGGAGATTCCAATTTCTGAGGCCGCATGATTATAGGTTCTGCTGGAAAGGAAGCATGGCTGCAGCTTCACCCTTTCCTCTCCTAAAACTCAGTCTTAAAGCCAGTGATTTCAAGAGCACAGCTGGGGTGTTCATCTGCTTGGGCAAACCGCATGCACTATTCAAACACACTGCCTACTCTCAGGAAGCAGAGATGGCCTGGTGTATTGCATGGTCCCTCGACTGCCACTTGGACTATGCCATATTCAGAGAAGAAATTCTCATAATCCTTGTTTGTGTTTCTCTGGCAGATCTCTTTGGATGTCCTTAAGACAGGAATGAGAACTAATTCTGAAAATGGACCATTATATTCCCCATATTTACAAGTCTGCTCATTACTCTATTACTAGCACTCACTTGATTTTACCTCACCTGGGCAAATCAAAGAACTCTTGAGATGCAGTCTATGGCATTTTTAATTGGCAGCTAAAAAGCTCTAAAGGAAAATATTAAACATCTCAAGATAACACATTTCAAAATATAGTCAGAAAATAACATATTTTCTTTTTTTTTGAACTTCCTGGCTTTTTTTATTTAGCATGTTTCTGTTAACTGTATATTTAGAACTATGCTTGCTTTGATTAGTCCTGATAGTTTTTTATTTCTCTTTTTTATATCTCAAGCATGTTTCTTTACTGCTGCTTGTAGTGTGACTTATAGAATCAATTGCAAATTACACAGAAGTAAATATTTCATATGTCATAGAGCCTGACTTCTAAGTGTAATGTAAGTGAAGAAACTTATGAAGCATCTCTTAAATCTCCAATCTCATGAAAGAATTTTGAGGTATTGATGTAATTTTGAAAGACTAATATCTTAATAACACAAGTTGCCTTATAAAGAAATAAACCTTGCAACAGGAGAAATATTGTGTGTATTAAGAATGTCAAAAAAATGTAGAATTTTAACTTAAAATAGAAGTTATTTTAAATTAAACATGAAGATCTAAAAAAACTTAACTTCTGATCAACTTCTTAACTTCTGATCAACTTCTTTCCTTCCATGATAGTTGCAATGAAATTTTTTGATTAGCTCCTGCCATCTACTGCACAGTGGAGGAAATACAGCACAGAGATATGAAAACTGTCAAATACGAGTATTTGCTGACAGTCTAACAGAACAGAAATAACCCATAAAGTTAGGGCTATGCCCCTTCTTTTCCCTTTTTTTTTTTCCTCCTTTTTTTTCCTTTTTCTTTTTTATTGTGTGTCTCTCTGTGTCTGTGTTAAAGACAGAACACAAAGGAAGAGGAAAAACTTTTGTTTTGTCTAGTGAGCTGATGAAGTTTTATTCCAAAGATCTTGTTCCAAGCAAGCTGCCATGATGTACTTCATATAGCTCAGCAGCGTGCTAGCTATTAAAGGAAATACTTGCTTGATCAGCTAATTCCTTGCTTTAAAAAGACTCCTCACTACAAGAAAGACACGGAGGTGTTGGAGTATGTACAAAGAAGGACAATGAAGCTGGTGAAGGGGCTGAAGCACAGACACCATGAGGAGTGGCTTAGGGAGCTGGGGTTATTTAGTCTGGAGAAGAGGATAGCTCTCTACAACTACCCAAAAGGAGATTGTAGTGAGGCAGGGGTCAATCTCTTCTCCAGAATAGCTACCAATGGGACAAGAGGCAATAGCCTCAAGTTGCACCAGAGGAGGTTCACACTATATATTAGGAAAAAACTCTGGGTGGAAAGAGTGGAGAAACAGTGGAAGAGGCTACCTGCAGGGAACAGAGAAGTGGTGGAGTCCCCATCCCCGGCAGCACTCAAGAAACATGTGTATGAGGCACTTAGGGACATGATTGAGCAGGCATGGAGGCGAAGGGGTTATGGTTGGACTTGATGATCTTAAAGGTCTTTTCCAACTATGACGATTCTATGATTCACTAAGGTAGCAGCTTGCAGTTACATCTGAGTTGACTCTCTGTTCAGCACCTTGCATCTGACTCCTTAACCAGCAAATGCCTCTTAAATAGATAAAGGATAAGTGACAGAGCAGTCACAAAAACCCAAGGGTTTACTTAGTGGCCTCTGTCTGAGTTATGCCATACTGGAATTTGAACCTGTTACATCAAATGGCGAAACCTTGTGAGATGCTCCCTTTCTGGTATCTTCCTGGGGAAGTTAACATGTTTAAATCTGTGCTGTATTGGGAGAATTATAGTGAGGACACTCCTCGTGTTGGTGCTTCATAACAGTCAAAATAGGTGATTTCTGTTAACGTTACTCAAACTAGTATTTGCATTAATAAGATTTCCCCCTGAAGGTCAGCACAATCCTAAAAGATTAAGGAAGAGTGCAGGACTATCTGTTCAGTATTTTTTTTTTCGAAAACTTATTTTTATTTATCAACATAGTGTGTTTCATCTGGCCGTATTGAATGAAAAGGAATGTTAATTGGAGAAGACATTTTAATACACGGGAGGGATTATATCCATCTTATGCAGCTGTGCAGGGTGGCAGGGAGGGAAGATAAAAAGCAATCAAGGTTCATGGGAATCTTAGCCTTTCACTTACAATATACTTTAAATTATTAGTATCTGACATGTTCCTCCATTTCCGATGTTTTATGATGAAAGATGACTGTGACTGAAAATTTAACTCCAGGATTCCTTCTGTTTTGAACTGCCTTGCATCATGTACTGCAAGCTTGGGAGAGACTTGAGAGTTTTTAATTTTGTTTTGCAGCTTTGTCCTGCATAATTAATGGGTGATTACTATGTGGGAGAGACCTCTCTCACCTTTTAGGAATAAGAAAAATTATGTCATTTTAGATTTGTGTTTCAAGATATTTTTATTGGATTCTATTCCTAGGAAAAACTACATGTAGACACTGGAAGAATATGCCTTTACACACCAGCTGCACAAGGGTAACTACTCTTTGGAAGTTGAAGAAATGAGAAAATGTGGAAATTTGTGATAATTTACCTTAAACTAACTCGTGCAAATGTGTTCAGTGAGATGTTTGTAAATGTAAAAATGTGAAATGTTTTTTCATATTCAATATTCAAATTATTTTAGTGATTCAGAGTTTACCTAGCTGTGGGTGTATAGCAATTTTCATTTGAAAGACCTCATATTTGAATAGGCTTCTTGCCCAGAACTTTGAGGATCTTTCCTTCTTAGATTGCTATCAACATTTCTGCTATTTTTTGAATTTTTGCAACCTATCCCAGAGCTCAGTTTCTGATCAAACTCCTATTCTCCATAGCTTAAACCTTATAAACCTACAACACCTGTAGTTGTACATCTGTTGTGTACAACACCTTATAAAGCTGCATACCTGTAAAATGATACCAAATTTCTCACCAATGTCAATTCTCTTATGGAGAATCTTTCAAGAGACCCTATATATATATATCTTGTAGAGCTGCTCTCTTCCCAATTTATTGCATTAGATTTGAATCCTAAGAGGACTTTGCTGGTATATGTTTATATGCTTGTTTGTTAAGGAAAAAGGATATCTTCACTTTCAGACAGCTTCCTGGGTTCCTCTTCACCATCCCAAAGGAGAGAACAGAGGCAAGTGAAGGGAGAAATGGTATTACTGACCCATTTTGTTGTTGATTTGATTATCCACAGGCTCTTGGAAAATACAGCTTAGCATCAAAAAACAAGTTTGTGTTACCTGAAATAAATTTATGTAGATGATTGAGTCATATTTTAAGAGGTTRAAAGTTTTGAGTCCAAAAGCTCTTTGTATAAGAAGCACTGCCTTCAGCTCTATTTATAACTCAATTTTTTTTCCTCAAAGCACAAGAGATTACATATCCATTATATATATCCATTATAGCATTTCAGTCTATGATTGGGGTAAGTATGAAAGTTTCTGTCTCTGCATCTGATGACACAAAGTCATTCCTTTAACTGGTAAGTCTTTACTTTGACAAGCTCAAGAATCAGGCCAAACAATAACTCAAGCCAAATGATAACGCTCTGGGTTAGCTTTCTCTCCCTGGTTTAGCTTTCCTTTTTCTCTTTCCCTCTCTCTCTCTCTCTCCCCCTCTCTCTCTCCTTCTCTCTTCCTCCCTTTCTCTCTGTAGCAGCTGACATTTAAATTGCTGCAGGAGTTTTCCTCTGAATGATTTTGGTCTTCCAAATGAGTAAATTACTGCTGCTTTTGGATGTCCACAGTCATCCTCCTTTTTTTTTTTTTTTTTTTCTAAAAGAAAATGAGAGGCATTAGAGGTAAAAGCCTATGTCAGATGGACAGAGTAACCGTCTGTCTCTTTCTAAAATCTAAAACATGGTCTGGTTCTGACCATCATGGCTTCATGAGTAATTGGCCGGGGGATGTGTTAGTTGGCTTGTGAGCCTACATATCTGACAGAAGGTTGCCAATCTGTCTGAGTTGTTTTCACTCCTGGACTGAAAAAGCCTACAGCCTTTCCCTGCAGGAGTGAAACACTGCATGTGTTTCACTGTGCCTTACCAAGCAGGCAGTGGTGAACTTTGCTCACCAAGTTTTCCAAGCTATCTTTTAGTCAGATCATTCTCTCTTGTGGCACTACATGTTACATGCACTAGTTTTCTGAATTAACCACAAGATGAGAGAAAAAAAGAGGAATAATTATACATCTTGAAAGCAAAATCTTAAGCTCCGTTTCCCAGAAGCGTGAGCTGCCATTCTGCTTTATCCAACAAAGAAACTGTCACCAAATAGATCCATTGGTAGCATGGCCCTTCTTTTTTTGTTTCCCACTCTTTTTAGCTGAGGGCTATWGTCAAGATTAGAAACTGTTTGGGGAAAAAAATGTAGGACAAAGGCATAGGCACTTTTCCTGTTGCCTTTTATGCTATTTTTTATTTCTTGATCCTTAATATATGTCTTTGTACTGCTGACTAGCTGGACTTTATTAGATGGAGGAAGGAAAAACAATCAAAGTAAAGCGGAACAAGTAATACCTTTTTTTTTGTACAGAGGATTATATTTCACTGAATTGGAAATCAAGAGTCATAGACCTAGCAAATTTTATAAATCCAACAAGTATTCCATTGGCCCCTTTGCTAAAAGGTACGTTGATATCTGTCTCGTAATAACTTCTTTCTTGGAAGGGCAATTAAGAGGAGAGGGCAATAAAGAAATAAAGAGGCAATGTGAGTTCTCAGAGTTGCTCTTTATGAAACTTCATGTTGAAACCAAACTGAAAATTGGCAATGTTTCCAGGAAAATTTAGTGGAGGAACAGCTTGCAGTAATCTAGCAACAGGAGTTACTATGGCAATAGCTGTACACTGTGAGATTTAGTAGATATAATTTTCGATGATTCACTGTGTATTTTTAGCTCTTTTTCTTTTTGTTCTCTCCTGCTAATTGCCTTTCTGAAGAAAAGGAAGGACTGAATAGTTAAAATGTGCCCTCAGAAAAGATAAAGAAGTGTCTGTTGGTACTTAAGTAACTCAGCCTCAAATGATCAACCCTCCTGAAGATTTCTTAGGGCCTCTGCTCCAGCCTTATCCATCTTGTCTTGACCCTTTTAACACTACTGAGTATTCTCTACTTCACAGAATCCTTTCATCCTCTGCTAGCCTTAATTTCCTTCTCTACTGCTTCTCTCCCCTAATTCACTGTCCAATCCTTATGAATCATTTTCTCCTTTCCTTATTTTTTTCAGCAGCGTCGAACAGAATTCTTTTCCATAATGCCACCTCTTCTCTTTGTTGTGCTTTCAGCTCAGGGACCTACAAATTTATCTCACATCTCCTGACCTTCCTCCATCTGTTCAGCACTCTGTATCCTCTTTGTGCCTTGCTGATAGCTTTAATTGAACAAGACTTTAATATTCCTCTATTGTCAATGATATTGGTCCAAATTTTGGCAAAGGTCGAATAGACTTCTAAACATGACAGAACAGCCATGTAAAAAAAAAAAAAAAAAAAAAGAGAGGCCTTTTTTTTTTGCCTTTCTTTTAAATTTTGGATTTCACATGCCATCTTTGCAGTGTCTGGGCAACTAGAAAACTACAATAAAATACAGGTAGTCACCAGAACATACGCATGATATTATCATTTGGTTTGTTTAGAAAGCAAAGCATTTCAATGAAATATTCTTTTTTTTTCTTTTTTTAACATTATGTAGGATGTACCAGACGTACCATATAACAACACTAATCGATTTATGTCAGMGTGGAAAAAAGATGTCCTAATCTGTTCTGTGATATTATCCATGAAACATAAGGATGTTTCATGTTTCTGATCTTCCATGTGCTATGAGAATATGGGCATAATGCAAAATAAATGAAAAACTTCCCAGTTCTGAGAGACTCCCCACACATAAGAAGGAAGGAAGGAGGAAACACTTAATCCCTCAACATAACCTGATTTTAGATGGGTGATTAATACAAAATCTGAAGAATGAGAATTCCTGTCATGAGTATCAGCAGTATTTAGACTATATCATCATTTTTGTCATGCCAAGAGCAACTCATGTTACAACCTGCTTAGCTGGATAAATGAGCTTCTGTGCTCTAGCGCAGCACAYGGTACCGCAGGACTGTAACTCTTGTTCAGTCCACTGCATGACTTCTCTTCATTGAGAAAGAGGGCCTTCCACAGAAAACCAAAGCATTGCTCTTGATGAAAATTTCTTTAGAATTACCGTAGTAACAAATCATTTTTATCAAAACCTAATTTCAATTCTCTATCATAACTGTTTTTGATTTTTCATCTGTTTATTTTCACAGAGACTTAGAAGAATATCTCTAGAGTTCTACTGATGATATTCTTAAGAGTTTTCCATGAGCAGKAACAGCATTTTTCTTTCAATCCACCAAGCTAAGGCCCAATACCCATCGCATAGAGATTCAAAACTTCTATTTCCCAGTGGCTTCTGTTTTTTTCTGACTTATTCTGGTTTTCCTTTTAMGGTGATAGGAACCGTCATCCTCAAACTGCAGAATGTCTTTCTGAATTACTTTATAAAGATGTTCAAAGACCTTTGGTCATTACAGCACTTTTTTTTAATGATTATTGAKGTTATTGTTCTACAGCTAGACACCTTTTGGTAAATATCACATATGTAAATAAATGCAATATTGTAAGCTGAGAAACAATCACATAATACTTTCTGCTTCATGAAACAACCAACATTCAAAGCAGAAAATCCCTCTTTATTCTCCTTGTTTTACCAGAGAAACAGCAGGATTCTGGAGAAAGAAAATGTAAGATGCTCTGTGTATTTTGCATAGCTTGCAAAGATACACTATTGCTATACAGCAAACTTAGTATCATTTACATTTTCTGAATTGTATTCCCTGAATTATCCAGTAGATGATGCTGATGTATTACAAAATACTCTCTATTCAATTTTGGTCAGGGGAAAGAGAATCAAATTTGGTTTTCTTTCAGACATTTTTAAAAATCWGATTGCCCTTTTTAATTCCTGTCATTTCTAATATGTATAATTCTGAGCTTCACAATATGTTGGTTTTTTAAGCAGAATTTCTGTTACTAAGGATTGACTTTTTCAAATACCTACCTACCAATTTTTCACAACTATCTGGTATTCTAGTGAGTTTTATAAAACTGTTAATAAAACTGTTTCAGAAGGTCCTTGTACTCATACAGTTACTATCTACTTAATCAGATGTTGTATTACATAGCATTTGGTTTTGCTATGTTAAGCATTTATTCTTGTTTTTATACTGCAGTAAATGTTTGCAGCCAGTTCCTTGCTCTTTTTTCCTAAAGAAAAAAGATAGATATGTCAGAAGTAAATATTTCTACAGATAAAGAAATGGCTTGACTTGAGTCTTTCTAAATATCCAAGGATAAAGAATGATAAATGAACTCTTCTAATTTTTCCCTAACATAAACATATCTTAATTATAAACTATGGGAGGAAGCTTTATACACACTTTTACTTTGCAATCAATTTGTGAGTTTCTTACTGAGAGAGAGCTGCTCCTAATTTCACAAGAGGCCTCTTTAAAGACCCTGGAATTACTTGCAGAACGAAGATGCCATTAAACATGCATATCAGAGTCCAAGCTTTTTCAAATAGAGCAATAGAGTTTGTATGGCATTTATAGACACTGCTCATACTTTGCTGACACTGGGATATAAAGAAGAGATCTGCCAATGTAGATAGAGAAAAGCTTGAGCTCACTCGACTTGCCTCACTCTTGAACTCGTTTTTGGAAGTGGTGGAGCCAGAGCCACCTGCTTGATGCTTCCTGCAGCAAGCAGGTCTGACTGTCTGTTTTTTTTTCTGGACTATGAGACTGAGACTAATTAGACATTYTGGCTTTTCTTAGACATTTTCCTGCAGGAGGGCTGAGTAGTTCAAGAAAGTTGAAGCTTGGTGCGTCACTCTAAAATAGGCTCAAGGACAGGCAGCAACCATTATTGATAGTCGTATTTCAAGAACTGGCAGCGTAAAGGTCTAAGAACTGGTAGCCCAGCTGGCAGCCAGAATATGAAGCAGACATAGGAAGAACATGAAACCATGAAATGCAGAATTCAAGGTGTAGGCCTTAGATCACGTGTCTTAGTAACAACTGAGGGAAAAAAAAAGTGCCAAAATGTGCTAGGAAAACATTAAGATATCATTTTAGCAGAAGCATATTTAGTCACGTAAGTCATATAGGTAGAGCTACCAGGTTGATCATTGTGAAGTTAATGAGCAAGGAAAAACTGCAAGTGAGCAGCGGGTCAAATATTGTTTGAAAAAAAAATGTTTGAATAGTGAACACAGTCATCATCCAGTCTCTTTGTATTTCTCTACTGTCAATCAAAACCAAACATCTGTATCACTGYGTGCGAGGGAGATAAGAGGCGAGAGAGAAAATACTGTGCTTCAGCCAAACACATCTTCKCTTCCAGGCAGCAGTGCTGACCAGCAGTCTACCTTAAACATATTTTTGTGATGTGKGGGTTCATCTGGATATATGTTAGCTTCATGCAAATGTAACAAAAGATTCTGCATTGGTGTTTTGGAGGCATAATATACAGAACTGTACAAAATAATACATAATAATTTGCACTGACAGTGTCAAATGGGCTTCTCTAACAATCCAAGTAAGGTCCTATCACATGAACTGGCAAAATCAGCTATACAAAAAAACAATCTGCCTTTTTCCASATATATATTTCATGGAAAGAACCCATAATATAGGAAGTAACTTGATTACTCTGCACAACACTTGCCTCTGTGAAAAAAAGAAAGGAAAAAACTTCCTATAGAAATTTAAAAGAGAGAGAAAAGACTGGGAAAACACAGATTTAGAGAGGATGTCTTAGCCCCTGGCAGGCAACAGAGACACTGAACTGAAGACAAATATTGGAGAATTGGATCTGGTTTGTTTCATTTAGATATTTGCTACAGCCTGCAGAGGGACAGATTTTCTGTGTAATTGAAAGGAATTTTAACATACAAGTACAGCTGGATGAGGAGAAAGAAGCTGCTGGGTGCTGCAGCTTAACTTGATAGAATTTGTCAGAAATGACTTTGCTTGCTGTGGTGAGTGAGCACAGGAGACGTTTGTTTGCTGCTGCGGATGCTGTTTTTAATTCATTGGATACACTTAGGTTGGGAGGCTGACCTTTACGGGGCCCTGTATTTAAGTAATTTGGAACAATATTTTGGGGTGTTGTAGGAGAATTTAGATTTGGAGTATACTGATATGTAGAGAAAGAAAATATATTGACAGATAGCTAGATTTATTGATAGAAGCTAGATTTGAAGCACATCAATATGTGTTCCAAATGGAAGAAATGAAGTCAGCTTGTGTAAAGCATTGGATAGTATGTGAAGCTTTGTCTGCTTCAGTGTGTATTGAGATTGGGTATTTTTTASTTTAGTTGAACAGATTTGCATTAAAAATGGTTTAGATTTGTGTATACAGCCCTGGGTTGCTGGGCTGTATGCTTGAATGTGGGAGACCTTCATTTTTAATAAAGATCCAACCAAAGATGATAGAAGATGAGAAATGAAACAAAGGTTTCCAAAAGATAAGTGAGAGCGCAGATGTCCAAGAGATGTCACCAAGAATGATTAAGAACTCCATAATGAAAAATCAGTTTCTCTCAAGGTGTTAGTTGTTTTTTTTAAAAAAAACTGAATTTTTACAGAGAAAATGGTTTATGATAACGTCCAGTTCATATAATCGTTATTTTAAGCAGCATAGAGTGAAACCTATGAGTTACTAGTATGCAATCTCTGCTTTGGTAAATAGCTTACAAATTTGTTTGATTAATTATCTGGGACTGCATGATACGTACCTGGGGTTGGGGAAAGTTGAGACTTTAGTGGGATTGAAACTATTCAGATAGGAATTAAATGTTTGAATAGGATGGCTTGGAATACTGAGAAGGATTATAAGTATTCTAAGCAGCTTAATGCACGGGAAATATTATGCATAGACCTACAAACTGCCAAGTAAAAAAAATCTGAACAAGTATCATTTTCCTACAGATAAACAAATTACAAACCTGATACTCTTTGGAAATGAAGAGGGACAGAATAGCAAAAGTAGGACATGATGACACTTTCTTTCCAGTTATGTGGAATATTTGGAAATGAATGGCACACACAGTTTGCACTGTGCTATTTTTGCTTCTATGTCTAACAGGCAAAGTAAAGTTCATCCTATGATTTCAATTACAGATCTGAATGTCATGAAAATATTTTGGTTGCAATAATGAAGCCCTTTGTTTGCAGACAAATGAGATGGCACAGATGCAAAAACCAAGGTACCTTCTTTTTCCTCTTGAGGTAAATACACATAACTTTCAACAGAGAGCAGTTGTGTAGGAAAATTGGCAGTGTTAGAAAATGCAAATAAAATTATTGAAGAGAAAAAATAGTTAATGAAAAATTAAGGAAGACTTAGGAGATTTTTGAAGGCAAAATAGTTTTTGAGYGACAAAACTGACTTGGAACCAGCTCCCACAGAGCACCCAAGTTTCAAGAACGAGTCCCCAAATGTAGCAGATGTCTTTGAGCAATATACTATTCTTTTGCTCATAGCAAATACACAGTTGAGGAGAACACTAAGTTATAACAGATGCAATAAGCGACAGCTTTCCCACAACATGTGAGAAGACACTGGCAACATGAAGCTTTTTTATCTTTGAATATTGCCAAATTGTATTCCACTTCATGAGATAATTATCAGAAAAAGGAATGCAATACAATTTTACAGCACCTATTGAATTTTCAGCTGATGATGAGCTTTAGCGATTACATAGCATGTGCTTCTTAGCCTAATACACTGTGGCAAATTTAACACAGCCTTACTTATTGAGGAAGATTTTGGAAAAAGATAATAAACGGATAGCTTTTCTTCAAAATACTTTTCCAAGCTGCACAAAAATTTCCTACTGAAGTAATTTTCTGCAGTTTTAGTGAATCAGTGTACCATGAAATTTGTCTGCTTGCTGCAGAGTCATAGACTTTTTTAATATTTTTTTAAAGGAGTATCTCACATATGTTTACATTCAAAAGAAGAAAACAGGAAAATGTTAGCACCAGAGTAACTCCAGAAGGTTATTGATGGGATGGCATGTGCTCCTGTATTTCCTCTGTGTTCCATGAAAGGACATAGGGGACAAGGGACATAGAAAAGTCGTCCAGATAGAGAACCAATTTAAAGCAAGAGGATTGGGCCCAAAGGGAGCCGAGCTGAAATTCCTATTGCACTTTTATTAGACAAGTCAATGTTTTTCTACCAGGCCTAATTTTAAGTAATTTGCATGGCACCAAGAAAAGTTTGTATAGACTACATAACAGATAATCGTTCATGAGCTGTCATACTTTCACTTAAGTTTTGCTGATATTTGTGAAGTTCTGTTGAAATGGCTAGTGTGAATAAAGAACTAATCAGAAAATACAGAAACAAGATCAGAGAGGAATTGTCTTCAATTTATTTCCATCAAAATATTTGGATTTTCCCAGAAAAACTTCAGTGAATATGGCTCTTTTTAATAGTTCCTCTAAGTACAGTGAAAAATGGTCTACAAAGTGTTGCAGTCATATGATCATGTAGTTGTCTATAACTTGTACCAGTCACTGGTGACAGCAACTGTATACAGCTTTTATTTCTGGCTCTAACCTGTGCAAAATGAGGCAGTCAATTAGAATGCCACCCTATGATYACTGATTCTATTCAGGAACACACATGTAATGAGTGACTGTGATTGTTATGGAGATTTGGGGGTTGCAGTCAGCAAGTTAAAGATTCTGGTATTTTACAGCACTGCTTGAAATCAAAAATAGTGAAGAAAACATCTCTCAAGAAATGAGAATTTATGGCTGTTTTTATGAGTGGGCAAAGTAGTATGGAGCAGTAGTAGAAGTGCTTTATTGCAAACACTTCTGCTATGGCATTCACTCAGAATAGTGCGACCTRCTGACTGGTAGCTTACTTCAGCAGGTACAGTTAAGTGTTAAACTTAGAACTATGCAAGCAAAAAATGTTGTCTTGAAGAGCTGAAGTGTGTATGCAAGCTGATCATTGACCTGGGATCAGATTTAGATATAGGAGAGATGTGCAGACATGTAAGATGTTTTAAAGACTTACTTAAGCACATCCAGAAGCATTATATAAGATTTGTGAGGAGACCTAAAATGACATTTGCAGGAGGTTGTATATGTATTTGTTGACAAATATTTCTTCTAATGATAACGATGCCTCAACTGTCCTTGTATGTGCCTGATTTCTAATAGATGCTCCTCCCTCTCTTGACTGAAGGAGAAAGGACACGAGAATAGCTGAAAAGGTGTTGTTTCCTTCTTTCCTAATTGCATAGGAATCAATTGTTAGGAAAACTCTTTTAAATGAATTGTTGATTGTTTGGGGACTTACAGATGACTTAAGCAGATGTGATTGCGATGGCAATTAATCCACTGATGAGCAGGTACAAGTTCTGTACCTGTGTCTGTAGGTGTCCCAGTGGAATTCAGAGCTTTATGATTTAGTTAACTGCTTCCAGTATAAGAGAGAATACTTAGTTTCTGTCAGAAGGATTTTTGACTTCCCACCCCACTTTAGTCATAATGAAATGTTTGATAGAACTTTAAATTTTGTGAGATTATAATCACACCTTCCTTCCTTCCTTTACTGGCTATGTGAGCCTTCAGTATTCCAATCATAAAAATCAATCTGACATTGCAGAGCTCCCAGTTATATTAAATTCTCTTTATCATGCAGAACTTTTTTTTTTTTTTTTTGGTAGTTATTTCCTAGGTTCAAGGATTAGGAGATTAACAAGTGAAATGATTTTTCTTTCAAAATTCTTTGACATATCATGTGTGTCATACACTGAGTTCAAACAATATTTTTTCTTTCTACTGCTGTTGCCAATTTTGTGTCCTCCTAGTTGCTTCGCCAGTAAAAGATTAGCATTCATGTCTATCAAGCACAGCAAAAATGCAGCAAACTGCCCAGTTGTCACTATGTCATCAGCTTCATCTATGCTTTTTGTCGGTAACCAGCAGCTATTGCTTACCTTCTTGCAAGAGCTCCTATCGGGTATTTCTTGCAATTTTCTGTACCATTTTGCCAGACATTCTTCAGTAGGGGGATTGCTGAGAGTCTGACACCTGTTTAATAAGTCAATTGTTTTCCAGGTGTATTTTCACCTCCTGTCATGAATTACCACTCTGCTATATGGATTGCTAGTCCTTCTCCATTAAACCCTACCAAAGATGCCTGAATCTAGTCACCCAAGGAATATCAATTTACTCATATTGTACCTAGGCCTACACTTCAATTTTGGGAATGTATCTTATCCAGTGCTTCTGTTGGCTTGCAATCCATGCAACCAAGATCTCTTTCAATTAGCAAAGAGTAAAATACAGCACATTCAACATCAGTCACAACAGTTGTTCCCTCCTTCTTAATGTGCATACCATAAAGCTGATCTTAAATGGAAGGTATCACAGTTCCCCTTCAACATACAATCCTAGATGCTCTTCCTCCAAATTTTGACACATCAACTTACACAGAATATCTGCCTCTCCACTTTTTTTGGCATTACCACACACACCAGTGGCCAGATATGTCAATGACTCAAAGGATCAAGCTTTGTAACTCTGTTTTCCCCTAAAGCCTATGACATACAGGTATCTTTTATGTGGACAATTCAGAATCACAGAAACTCAGCCCATGAAATGAAACAAATCAAATARAAACTCACCAAATCTCTTCATTTCCAAGTAGAGGATCTGCAGCTGTGCTCTCAGAAAATCCTGTTAGCTGTGCAATGACCCATGATGGTCACTGATGGTATCTTTCCTTTGCTGTTGACAGGCTTCATTGTAAGTCAGGTGATACCATCTGCTAGCAGTTGATCATTTTATTTCCAGATTACGAATAAATATACAAACCAGCAGCAACCTAATACAGAATATTGAGGTATATAACCATTACATAAGAATCTGCTTCTCACTCCTCTGCTWCCCTAAAGCCAGAGTGAAATCACAAATTGCCTCAGTGGGAACTGGTGGGGAAGAGGCACAGGTGGTCTGGCCAGAGCAGAGCTCATCTGGATTACAGAGGACAACACAGAGCACTTCCTTTTTTATAGATACTTTTATAATACTGGAGGATCTTAGTACTCAATCATCTTGGCCTCAGCAGCAACATCTCTATTAGAAAGTCAGCACTATCATACTGTTGATAAATTACTCATCACTGCTCTCATTGCTAGATGATTAAAGGAACACATTTGTCTGGCCTATGTTCAAGATGAGCATTCTCATCTCCTGGGAGGCAGTGGTCCATTCATTCTTCTAGGAACAGTAAATTGGGTGGTGAGTAATCTATCCTTCGAAATGTGTAAAGAAGCTGTTCAGACAGCACWAAATATGTTTACCCAGCAGCATCAGTTGGATGCGAGCCCATCCAGGATACTCTGTTCAACTAGCAGTTGTTACCAAAGCCATGTGAAGGTTAGGCTCTAACTCACTTGTGTCTCATTCTGCTTGTCATCTTTCCCCTTGGTTTTGTTATGCAGGAGGGTAGAAGGAGGAGGACATAACACACAGGCAGATGCAACCACTGATAAGGAGAGGATCAGAGTGGATTTGCACAGTAGCATATGTTTAATCTGGTGTGGGTACCATGCTAGACWTTGGGAGGAAGGATGGAGTCACATAGCGAGGTGGGGAGCGGAAAGGAGGAGAACTGTTTCAAATATGTCTGTGCACAACTCCAGCCCCAGCCAGCACMGCGGGAGATTCCAGTGCCTGTCAGAGCAGGTAAGTGGAAATGSAGGTTGGAAAGAAGCATGGGTCAAAGGGAGTGCAGCAAAGGCCACAGCATCCTTACCAGGGACCCTGGGCACATGCTGAGATGGGTGCACTGGCATATCCCAAAGTGGGTRTGTATAGGAGAGGGAAAGAAATCTGAAGTAGGAGAGGTAGGGTTATGGTCATTCAAATCTCTACCTTTCCTTTCTGGRAGTTGACCTCAGGAGATTTTACTGGACTAGTAACAATAAACATGCTTTCAAATACCCCAACTGTTGTTCAGGACAGAACAGTAATGTGAAAAGCCTGCTTTTCGCCTCCAGCAAAAATCAATGCAGAACTTCCCGGACACCAGCATTAACCTCGTTGCTCCCAGCTGGTGATCTCAGGCGAGGCAAGCTCTCTAGAGAGAGCGCAGAGCTTTTCTCACGCCAAGCAGTCCAGCCGGACTGCAGACAAGCTTTTGCGCTCACGGATCAGCTGAGCAGCTCGGACCTGCACGAGCATCCGGCCGGTCACGAGCCTGTCCTTTCCCCCGGCCGCACGGTTCGGAGCAGCGAGGCAGCTTCCCCGCCTCCATAAACTCGCTCGAGGAATCTCGGCGTGCGGGAGGCTCGGCTAGGTGCGGAGCTGCTGTTGCCCCTGCCCGGGAAGGCAGCGGAGRGCCCCGTGCCGCTTGCCCGCAGCGCCCCGGGAGCCGGCGCCTCCGGAGCGCCCATTTGCTGCCGCCCGAGGCGGGGGAAAGGAGCCCAGAGCCCGTCGCCCGCCCCCCGGGCCCTCCTCCTGTCTCTGATTCGGCGCCGGAGCCGCGGGTGTCTGAGCCCCTCCTCGGCCGCCCCGGCCCCGGGCCGAGCTGTCAGTGCGCAGGCAGCGCAGAGCCCCGCACCGCCGAGCGCCGCCGAGCAACGGCCGCCAACGGCCGCCGAGCAACGGCCGCCAACCGCCGCCAACGGCCGCTGCGGAGCCTCCAGGTACCGTCCGGGGCAGCCGCGGCTGGTGGCACCGGCAGGGGAAGCCACGGGGCCGGGGGCTCCGCCGCGCGGGTGGAGGGGGCGCTCACGGGGCCGGGGGCGGCGGGCGGGCGGGCGGCCTCCCTCCCCCGCGGCGGCGCCGGTGCGGGGGGATGCGGCCGGCACGAGGCGGCCCCGCCGCGGCGGAGGCGCCCGCCCGCTTTGTTGTCCGAGCCGCAGGCCAACAGGTTAGCGGGAGGCTCCTGGATTAGCCTCCCAAGCGCTCCCCGACCCCCGGCCTTTTTTCTTCTTCATCTCCAGTATGAAACGGTCAGCGCTTATGTGGAAAGGATAAGAAACTGTGGCCCCGCTCTGGACCGAGAGTACTTTGCTGGGGCTGCCATGGGGGAGGCCAGCCAGGAACACTTCCCAAGGGGCCATTTCTCAGGTGGGAGCTGGCATTAAGCTTGTGCGGATGCCTGCCTCAGGTTCCTGAGGGGGAGGGTGGTCCCTTGGGTTATCCGGAGACTGGTGAACACAGCCAGTTCTGCCCAATACAGGTAATCCAAACTCAGCCTTCGCTGGCTGCTTCACAGGAGCCCTGTCGTCTCCTTAGCCCGCTCCTAAGAGGGTCTCTGGGGCCAGACCTTGGGGAGCGTCTGCCCGGCCGGCTTGGCTCGCCGGCAGCACCAGGGCCCGCAGCCGGTGCACATCCTGAACGCGCCCTGCTTCAAGTGCTCATCCGGCTGCACTTGCAGTCTGCCACAGCTCCGCTGCTCCAGGGAGGCAGTGTGTAACACAGCTTCAGAGCACTTGGCCATTGAGGCTACGATGCTATCTAGGCACATGGCAGCTGTTTGCTCAAATAGCCATCCTCAAGGGTTAATTCATAACCGTAAAGGGTATGTCAGGGAAGAAAGAGTATTCCCCGTAGGGCAGCATTGCCCTTTACATTCCTTTTGTCCCCTTCTACAAAGCCATAATGCAGCTAAAGCTAGAACCTTGGGTAGTTGTTACACTCGATTCTAGAAATGAGATTCATATCTTCTGTCTGTCTTAATGCCCTCAAAATACATTTGGTCTCCATAGTGGAGAACCTATGCCTTCAACATGAGGTTGTTTAAAATCTGATAATTTGTCAGTGTGGAGAACATTTTCTGTTTTACGGATGAAGAGGCAGCAGCAGAAATGGAATACACTGGAGACAGAGTTGGTGGTAAAACTTGGCATCATGTTTGTCGTTATTTATGTTTTGCTAGTGTGATCGTCTGTCAGTTGTGCAGTGTTCTTCTCCAGTGGCTCCAGAGAATGCCCACTGATATACTGAGAACCATTTGCATTTCTGATCTTCATGAAGATCAGAAGAAAAAGATGCCGATGCTTCACATCAGTAATGTGAAGTCAACATACAGTGAGCCTCCAGGTGTTCGCTGTCTGTCCTGTACCAAAATTTCCACACACCTGCTGTTAGTTATAGGCAGAGTGTATTGAAATAATCTAATAGTGGCAGCTAGTGCATTTCCAAGATGGAGAGTATCTTTGAGAAGTTAATATTCTCATCTGGGAAATATCTCCCACTAGGAGACTTCAGGTTGGGACTTCATTATCCATTTCAACTTTCCTTTCTGTTTTTCTTTGCCCTCCTATGAAAAGAAATTTGTCCAATGCCCAGATGAGATCCACAGATGCTGTGCTGCTGCCTCTCCTGCCAATCACTTGCCTTTCCCAGGGTGCTGGCTTCCTCCAGACAGGTTAGAGAACAAAGGAGGAATTCCTGCTGCACAAAATCAAAGGTCTGAGGTCTCCAGCAGAGGTAACCCAGCCAGGGTTTGATCACAGAACAAAGCAGTAAGTTGTTACTCTAGAAGCTGGTAATCAATTCCTATCACCTCATCGAGAAACAATGCAGGTTGAGAAAGTCCAATTTCTCCTCCTTCTCCATCCATCTGGTTCATCCATTCCATGGGTATTTTCTGCTGTATCTAGACCTCAGCCACCATGCCAGGAAAAACCTTCCCTGCCTGGGGTAAGGCACCTGGGATGGCTACATGAGCAGTTACTTAAATAAGAGCCAGAGACAGATGAGAGAGTCAAGCCACAGTAATTAAAAGTGATACCGGATCATCTTTATTCCTTTATTGTATACAAAGGGTTACCTATCTATTATGTGTCTTCTTGTGATTGCCCTGATTGATGTCTTGAGCTCTGAGGGAAGGACCTGCAGTCCTTTGCTCAAGGACAGATGAGAAGAAAATGTTTGAAGTCCTCTGAAATCAACCAGGTGCTTCAGTGAATTCCTTCCAGTATGTGCTGCTGGTATAACCCACAGGGAGCATAATAAAATATGACATTTTTAACATATTCCTAAGTCTTTGAAGAGGTCTCGTCACAGCTTTCCCATTCATTGTTTCAGGATTCCAACAGATTCTGACAGAAGTCACTGAATTGGCTTATGTCCATTTTACCTATTAAAAGGTTTCTTGTGAAATAAAAGAGAGAGATCTAATTTGTTTTTAAGTAAAATTAGAAGTTCTCCATTGTGGTTATAATTTAAATGTTTGCCATGGTGAGGTACAGATCATGGCAGGTGGAAGAGGCTATGAGCTGGGTAAAAATCATTTCCTGAAAATGAAAATGAAAATCTTCTTTAAATAAATATTGGAAGAGTCACAGCTTATTATCTGTGTGTTTTTAGGCTATTCAGTTCCTTCAGATAGGCCACGAGCTGCTTTAAACTGTTTTGATAGCTATATCACTGTGTCCTGGATTTGCTCAGTGTTTTCTTGGGTGACCTGGATGGCAGTATAAAGAGTGGATGTATCAGATTTGCCCTTGACACGCAACAGTGAAAATTAAAGTACATCAGAAGAAGAAATCAGAATTCAAAATTATTCCCACAAATTGGAAGAACTGCTAGGAAAATTTAGTAGGAAAAAAAAAAGGCAACATATTACAGCAAGGTAGATTCCTATCAACTGCATAGGCACAGAGAGAAGCAAATGACAAGGTGGCAACTCTGCAGAAAAGAATCTGAGGTTATAATAGATCACAAGCAGAGCATGAGTCAAAGTCATGCTGCTGCAAAGGAAGGCAAACATCTTGCTAGGATATGTAAAAGAAATGCAGCCTGGAAGACACGTGAAGCAACCTCCTGTTCTATTCAGCATTGCCAAAGCCTCAGTTGGAGATGTGTTAGGTATTGGTTATTACATTTTGAGACAGGTACAGAAGGATCTGAGAGAATCCAGAGAAGGGCAGCAGGACTGATTGAAGGTCTGGAAAACATGACCTGCAAAGGTAGTTTGAAATAACTGATATTGTTTAGACAAGAAATCTGGCAGGAGAATCTAGCAGGAGAAAGAAATAACAGAAAGAAAGATTATTTTAGACTTTAGGAATAACCTTCTAACACCTAGAATAATAAAGCTGTGGAATATGTTCCAGGGACAAGGTGAAAACTCCATTATTTTAAGAACAAGATAGACAATTATCTGTGAAGAATGAAATCAAGGTAGTGATCATGATGAGATACATCGGACTATTTGACTTACTCACTTGCCTCTAGATGTATTCTTTTGTCATTTTGTGAAGGCAATGTGCTTATTTGATGTAAGTGAAATAAAAGCTACCCGCTAACCTCTTTTTAATGTCTACCTAATAACTCAAGGATAACAGAGCCACTATGCAACAGTGCAGCACTTTCTGAAAAGAGCCTGAAAGAAAAGGAACAACTTACTGGAATACAGTTAAAATAGTTCTTTTTGGAGAAGACACAGATAACAAGACATTCTGATTTCCCTGGAGCAGGTGCTTGACTGAATCTTATGAATGCTGAAAAGGATGATATGAAAAAAAGAAAAACAAATGAGGCTTAGCTGTTAGCAAAATGATGTGAACTGAAAATATAAACTCTTACCTTAATTCTAATATTTTACATTCTGACTGAAAGATTATAATCAAAAGAAAAAAAAATAGAGCTAAAATAAAATAACAGCATTCAGAACTAGAATAAAATGAAGCACAGTTCTACAATGGATGTTTTTAGACATCTCTCCAGGGAAGGAAAATCTAGGTCCTCTAGTACTTGTGGTTTATCATATATTGTTTAATATAAATGGAACAACTGGTCTCCTGTGAACAGTGAAAAATAACGGATAGCTTTGAGGAGACAGATAGAAAGAAAAAAGGGAGCAATCATCTCTTTTGGATACGGTAGTGGTGAGCTGCCCTTAAGATCCTGAACAGAACACACTTTGAGTTCAACCAGAGATATTTTTGATCCTCTGAGGCACGCAAGATTTCCCTTTCTCCCCAGTCCTTAGACTTTTCTACTTAGACAAAAGGTCTGAGAGAAGCTGAAGACATATGGGAAGGAGTGGAAGTGTTTTTACACCGTCCAAGCAATTGTAAATGTTTTATATAAAAACAGATCCTCTCTGGGACGAAAAGACTGCAAAGTGACTGCTAGAAAGAATCCGTGTTGAATGAACAAGACAAGAGAAAATGAAGAATTAGGCCCTGCTGTTTAGAAGGCTGTTGGCAGCGAGCTGCTGCTCAATGAACTGTGGCATATTAGCATTGGAATCTGGCATAATTTGGACACTTACACTGTAATTGCATACATAAATTGTTCAAAATCCTCATATTTTGATTTACTTTGGGACATATGAGTACAAAGCGTAACACTCTATGAGCTCTGATTGCTCTTTTTTTCCACCTTCATCTTTCATGGATTCTTGAAAATTTAGTGAAAAAATGATGTATTTATAAAGCTGGTCACTTGGTGCCTCAGATATTTTGGATTAAATTTACATCCTCTCCACTCAAGGACTCACTAGTGATTTGCATTAGCTCTTAACTGTTTTGTTTAAGTTTATTTTAGCTCTCCTCCCATTCTTTGCTTTGCTTTCTCACTTTGCTTTCTTTTCATATGACTGCAGCTGATCTCCCAACCCAGTCTTTATCTGAGGGAGGCAAAATGTACCCAAAAGAAGCCCAGCTGAAACCTGAATAGGTTCGGCTTTGGAGCAAGGTGGTTCTGGAATTAGAGACATGAAAATAATAGTGTAAAATAAGGCATTTCTTCCTAATAGCAGGAGGGAACAGCGTGGAGTGTTTGCTTCTTATGGAACCTGTGAGAAAAACTGTGAGACAGCCTGGGTAGAAAACTACTGAACAAGTTAGAAGGGGTTCTGCAGATGGTAATATGCTGYTGGAAAGTCTTGAAAAAGTGTTGATAACTTTCTCATTAGGCAGACATAGCTAGAAGGAAGATGCAGGACTGAAAGAATTTGAGCAGAGAGAGTGCTGGCTTGTAATGTGAACTGGATATCAACATTTAGTTCAGGGTGCATGGCCGATATCTCCCCATGGATTCGAGAAGAAAATGTGTAGGCTATTACAAATGGCACTTCTGGCAGTATACATCACATATACAAGCCAGCTTTAAACAAGACATCTACACAGCAGAGTTTGGAGCAGGCATAATCTTCATTGTAATTCATTTTTATTGTTCCTTTTATGGTATGACCAGATAGAGTCTAAAAGTAAGGTAAATCCCGCTACTGTGTTGCTGCCATCTTTGCTTTCAGTTTTCTAGCAAAATTACTTCTGTAAGAGAAGATTAGAGGCATCAACTTCAAGCTGGCAATGGCAATTTTTTTCTAGGAAGAGAGTGTCTAGTCTCACATGTGAGGCCAGAATCAATGAACGCTTGACAGGCTGTGAGCTCTTTCTGCCTCTGAATGAGGAACTGATGAGTGAACAGCAGTGTCCAGCCATGCTTTCTGATGGCAGTGCCAAAGCCAGCAGTATCTCTGTGCAGATTGTGAGCTTTACATAAATAGTCTCACAAATATTTCTATCACCATTAAGAGAAGACAGGCTTTTTTGAAGTACTGGCAATAGTAAATCCAGAAAGCAAATATGAGAAAGCTTTATGAGATTTTATGTGTGTTTTGAGGAGATGTTCAGCAAATGCTTTTCCCTGTTTTTCTGCTCAGGGTAATAGGTTGTGCTGTGTCAGTGGGCAAGCTCAAGAGAGTGGAACTTCATAGCTTCCTGTTAAAAAAGATGACAAACTAGTTAAACCTGTGGACAAAAATATACTCAAGACTTTCAAAACTGAAAGCAGAAATTGGGATTTTCCTGAAGATATCAGCTGTTGATTCACAGCCTCAGAATGTCTTATTTATATGTCCAAAAATTTGAATGACCCAGATTCTAGCATTCTGCAGATATCCCTTGAGTCGCATGAAAGCTGTAATTCATCAGAGAGGTCTTCTTATGGGTGATTTGGCAGGAAAGACCATTGGAAATGGGGAATTAGACATTACTGATTGTAGGAAACAAATATTACAGCAGCTGTCATGAAGTACTGCTTTGCTACTTAGGAATCTGTGTATGTGGACATAAAAGAAATAGGACCTACTAGGCTCAGGCTGCTAGCCTAGAAGTGGAAAACACCTAAAGCTGAAAAGTATTCTGTCTACTGCAGGACTTCTTTGCTAATCAAGAACTGCTGCACCATCCTAGGGGCAATCTGAGTCTCAACAGATCGGCTAGTGGCAAAAATGGAAGAAGTCACACATAATGTCCGTTCCTTAAATGAGTATTTATTGATCAATACACCAATTTGCTGGGCATGAATTAAGAAAAAAAATCATTAGTGTATATGAACTTTCATTGACACCTCACTCTTTTAAAAGCAGCTTGGCAGAGCAGGGTTTTCATTCTGGAATAATACTGATCTCTGCTTTGTGCAGAGTCCAGGATGCTTGATTCTTAATTTTCAAGCTTCAGGTCTGTGTCCTGCCCCAGCAGCAGGAGCAATAAGTTAGAGCAGAGAAAGAAGCAGGGTTCATGGAAATATACAGATCTTTAGTATTTCTGATCACCTTCACTAAAGCAGAGCTCAGTGAATTTCCAAATTGAGATGTTGCAGCGTGTTGGCAGTAAAGAGCAGCACTGCAGTGCAATTCACAGCGTTCTCTGAGTATCTTCGCAGTAATGAAACAGCAGGGTATGAAAAGGAGTGAAGGTGATTTTTTTTTGGCTGAGTGTGATGGCAGATGTTAACAGAAACATGCCTTCTTGCCTAACCTGTCAAGACAAGGGAAAAAATATCCCAGAAAAGCAAAAATCCTATAGGCAAGTGCCTCAGTATAGGATAAGGTTTGTCCAAATGGATTTGTGAAGCCTCATGTCAGAAGACCAGTCAATGACATGTGACATTTTCTTAAAGTATGTTTAGCCCAGCATTTGATAGATCAAAAGACCAAAAATGTTATATTTTCATTTATGTAAAATAGCATTACAAATTGGTCTGTCAAGCTGCTCTTGCTGCCATTAAAAGGGAGCTGAATCCGATCTCATTCTCAAAGTTTTCTCTTAACCACAGATAAACAAGGAAAGGACCACAGATACACAGTTTGTGAGCCACATCTTGATTGCATTGCTAAAGAAACTCAGTCATGACTAGGATACAAAAGTAGTTTTATCATCTTTGTATGTAATCCCAGCTGGCGCTTAGCTATATGTTAGTTTCCTCAGAGGATGATTATTGTACTCCACAGGCTTATCCTACCTTGTGATCTGATATTCAGTCAGCATGAACCAGCATGGCCTCTGCTTTTATCCCAGTGAGCGATATGGCAGTTCCTAAAGCAGAGACAAGAAGGCAGCTTTCYATGAAGGTGCAGAACAGATGAGCTGGAAGCAATTGTAACAGACGCAAAGATCCAGGAGAAATGGGCATTATGTGCCCATCTGAATGTGAGAAAGAGAGAGAAGGAGAGAGCAGAGAGAAGAAAGCAGACAAGAAAAAATATAAATATTGTTCTATTTTTGCATAGGACCTTACATAGCARTTAAACTAAAATATTATCTTGGCTAGTACAAAGTAGAGGAACACAGTTCATGGAGGAGAAACTGAACACATATAACCACTCCAGAGGATGAGGAGCAAACCTTACTGTTATGCCACAAGTCCCAACATCTCATAACGATATCACCACAACCTTCAAGAGGAAAGTGATTCCTGTAATTTAGAGGCAACTAACAAATGGTTTTCCTGTAAGTGTTTAGGACACTTTAGTGGGTGGCAGAATTTCACAGATTCCCACAAGCTCCAGGATGAATAAATCTCCTCTTACAGTTGTTTCATTCTTTCTGAGTAAAGTTAAGGTTTACTGTGAGTTCATTTCCCCCAGTTGCTTCTGCTGTACTTGACATATCTGTTGTTGGCTGGCTGGGAATATGAATTAAAACAGTGATAAGGAACATAAAATAAAACTAGTACAGCCTGCATCTAACTGGAATAGTTACTGTCATTATCATGATACTTGCTTTTATTTCTATAAGCATTTGTTAAAACTAGTGATTGAATGAAAATTGACAGATGGGATGGAATATCAACCTTCAGAGCAGAATAAGAACTTCCCTTTTTGGTCTGCATGGTGGGAAGAGGAGGATGGAGAAGCTGAAAAGATGCCTTACTCAGTTATATTGAAGGAAACTGCCAACTAGACACAGAGAAAAAATAAAGCACTAACCAAAAAGAACTATGCCTTTGAAATATTATTAGACTTTCATTTGTTATGGGAAAGATTATCTGAGAGCTAAACTTTCTTTTACTGGTGAAGGCAATGACCACAACTTCAGGCAAAAGGGCTCTAAAGGTATAGGAAGACTGAACCATGTTAAATGGCAATGAAACAGAAATATCAGAGTATGAATCTGAATTAACTGGTTTGAGAATATAGATTGTAGCATTGATCTGCACGCTTAATGTTTCCATTTTGTCATGGTTCAGACATGTTTTAAAAAGTGTTTAAAGATGAGTGAGCTGCAGTGCTACCTCAGGAAACCTAAGAATTAACTTCTGTTTAGTGTGGCTCTCTAAAGAGCTTTTTCTTTATTTATTTATTCGTTCATTTTCTATAAGCCCTGTAAAGGCCTCTTACTTCTTTAGTTCTTGGGGAAAACATTTCTCTTCCCCATTTAAAATAATTTTATAATAGAACTCTTAACCTCTTAAGAGAGTCTCTCATGGTCTCTCTATGCCCATTACCACCTTCTTCTTCACATTCTTCCTTTAACACTGCTGTGGTATTGACAAGATCTTGCCTTTTGATTCCAGCTAGTCAAATCATGAAATGGAACTGTTTTCAGTTGAGCAGGAAGTGTGTTGCAGTGGCAGTTCCTTTGGCAGCCTCTATGTGCCTCATATGGTTTTACCTCTCAAGATAAAACAAGAACTTTTATTTTTTTTAAAAAAAAAAAAAACACTTTCTATGTGGCTTGAAGTCAGCCCCCAGAAACAATGACGTGACCTTCTGCTAGCTTCTGCTCTGGCCCATTTCCCTTTTTGGGCTTCCCTCTCTTAACATAAATCCTTGTTGTATTTTCACTCAAAGTGTCAGTTGCTTTCATCCATCTACCAAAATGCTGGCATTGCATGTCAAACCGTATCCATTAATCCTTTACACCAACATGATCTGCCTCCTGGTACACCAATCCAGTCCCCTTGTGGAGATGGAAGCTTCAGCAAAGCCTAGTTCTACAGCCTTAGTATGGATTGTGCGTGGTAGGAGAAAGAAATGCACACATAAATCTGACTAAAAGAGGAAATTATGTTTGGGGATGGGAAAAGAAGCTTTGGCACTACTGTAATTACATCCATACAAAAAAATCATACTGTTGAAATGGTCTCAATATTTCTTTATGTCTAAAGGTAATGATGTTGAATAAACACTGCATGATAACAGACACTTGCAGCTTTCTAAAGCTGTGGTTCCCATTCTTCTCTGCCCTATGCTTTCACACAAACCATTTACCACTGGACTCATTTCAAGCAATGGCTAGTTTTTTTGCTGCTTACTGCTGATGTGATTTCAGCCGCAGTTGGTTTAACTACAAGTGAGGAACATCTTAGTGTTCAAGACTCATTTTACAAATTGCAGTTTAATCTAATATTCTAACAACATTTTCTTTTTCACTTACTGGTCAGTGTCAGAGTATGTTTCTTCTCATTTAAACTTGTTTGCTTTAAGAGCATGTAAGTGGTGGAGGTTGGATTTGCATAATTTATTTATTTTAAAACTAGCCAACATTTTAAAATGGTAATACATTTTAGAGCCTTAGTCGTTTAGTGTAAATCCTGGCTCCTATCTAGGGCATATTTTGACCAGCTTCTCTGTTAAAACAGCACTTTGCCCATCTAAATTAATATACGTTTACACATACACAAGCAGTCAAAAGAAATACCACATTGTGTCACCCTGGCACTTCAAGTGTGTATACCAAATTTTCCAGAATATTATTGCAGGAAGAGCAGGCTTAATATCATGACTATTATGGTTCATATGTATCACCGTATATATCGTATTCTAGCTTGAACAGTCTTGTTAGGCCTTTGGTTGAAATGTAGCATGTTTCAGCAATATTCTAAAGTGCAGGCTAACATTAGGAGTTTCTGCTAAATACAGTCTCTCTGTTTCCTTTTCCTGAGTATGCCTGGAGTTGAGGCATTTCAAAAGAATTTTTGTTTCTCCACGGATCTTCAAGTACACAGAAACTGGCTTATTATGTTAACAAATTCCTTTGACTCAAAGACACATTTAAAATGAACTGTATATTTTAGTGCCCTACAGTTCTGCAATTCAAAATGTTGCATGTAATTTCAAAAAA
Source organism: Eudromia elegans (assembly GCA_003342815.1). Taxonomy (NCBI): domain Eukaryota; kingdom Metazoa; phylum Chordata; class Aves; order Tinamiformes; family Tinamidae; genus Eudromia; species Eudromia elegans. The sequence continues at coordinate 6,357,708 of PTEX01000007.1, read as the reverse complement.
AAAAAGCACCCCCAAATGCTTCTGACAGGCTTTTATCCTTCAGGATTGTTCCAGAGTTCAAAACACAAACAAAAAAATAACAAAAATAAAAAGCCYGCATTCATCAAAAGCAAAGAAAAGCCAAAGCCGTAAGTGAATCACTGAGTTTGTCACAAAGTGGTCTTTATACAGGTTTTACTTTCGAGGAACTGCTACAATTAATTTCTCCTTGATGTTATAAGAAGTGACGTGTTTGCATCATTATCTGGTGCTCCTTTGGTGAGTGGAACAGCCCGGGTGTAGTATCTGGGAAGAAAAAATCTTGCTAACCAAAGGCCAAGAGGGCTGCTCATTACACAGGCTTCTACTGATGAAAATAATTGCAACACTTGCAGCTGTCCTTGAATATTAGAGTAAGAGCTAGTAAGAATAGGTCATCTCTCTTGCAACTTACAGGATTCTATAAACTTTTACAATTAATCTGAGTGCTTCACTTCACTTTAATTTTATGTCTCATTCTTCAGTGATCATATGGGTAAAACTCTCACTGAAATTATTAATTATGACTTTAGCTCATTAGTATTGGAGGCTGGGATGGGGAGAAGATCATAAGTTTTACACAAAGATCTAGCCTGTAAATCTAGAAATGGGGTCACCTTTCTATTATTGAAAGCACCTTTCTAAATCTGTGCATTTCAGTGGCGGGATAAAGCTAATTGCCTTTCCACTGGTGGATTGATTCTGTTCCAGGACAGAAAAAGCATCTCCAGCCAGCACAAAGCTATTCATTAAGTTTCCTGGGTCATGCCAATGGTGAATTCTCTCTTTCTTTTCAAAGAAAAGGTTTGCAACTTCTGTCTTGCTGTGTGAGTCACTGCCATTTTAGTCCCTTCTTTTCAGGTCATTAATTTAACSTCAGTGCCTTTGAGAACCATTTAGTTCCTTCATCTGTTTTATGCCTCCAAATCTAAAATTAGTTGTTTCTCTTTCTCCCTGTAGGCCACTGTCCCCTGTTGGTAGAGCCTGGTGTAAAGACACTAGCATACCTTGTTTATCCCTCGGGTCTGCATTGTGGACTTCAGCACTGTAGGGACCGCTGTGATTAAGGAACAGCAGGATGGGGGACAAAGGAGTAGCACAGCTGCTGTCCTTGACCCCTGTGCCACCCAAGCTGAAGACCAATTTCCCCCTTTGGCCTAAGTCTCTCTCATCATTATGCAATTTCAAGACTAATGCCAGGAAATGAACTTAAGGCAGATACGCTGGTGCCTGTGACCAGGCTTCACATGCTTGATGTTACCTGTTCCTTGACCCTTCCTGGGAAAAGTAACCACAGTAAAAGACTAGAGGAACAGATGAACTTGCTGGAGGAGCAAGACAGCCTTTTGAAGACTTTATCTTTTGATCTTACTACATGGATACTCAAGCCCAAAAGTTGTTGTGAGTTGCTACTGTTTATAGCACCATTGGAGCTATCTAAGTTTTCTTAATGATTGACAAATTATTTTTAGGCTTATTTAGTGTGAAATCTGTCACTAGATACTTTTTTACTTTACTTCAAATAGGTTAAGAACCTAAATAGTCCTGAGAGTGGTGAGTGGGAGCTGCCAAGGAAACAGCATGCTAATGGCAACACGGCATAATTAACTGCCTTATTTAAATGCTTTGCCAGTGAGTTATTGGGAAGAGCTGATAAATAAGGGCCTCTGCCGCAGCAGAGTTTTTGCAACTGTAACTGACTGATCTAACGTTTTTTTTCAAAGTGACCTTATTGCAGGGAAATTAGCTTTGGAACTGAAACAAGGGTAGCTGTCATTTAAAGGAACATTAGGTCAGATTCACTGAAGAGTTTATTAAACTGCTTTGTCTTTTTGTGTTCGTTTGGCCAGAAGCACTCTGCTTATGATGTATTCCCTGACTCCCAGATACACCGAGCGAGCCCTGGAGCACAGACAGTGCTTTAGAGTGCCTGGTTATAGTGGCTGAAAACACAAATGCCAAATCCTTTCCTGTCATTTCTTGTCTCGAGAGCAAACAGTAATGTCACAGTCATCTTAGTGCTCCGTGCAGCTGCACCATGATGATCGCTGCAGTAACAGTGGATGAGCATGAATCAGAAACATCTAATAGTCCTTTTAAGTTTGCCTTTAGGGCTTGCTTTTCCAAGCTGGAAGCTGAAATAAGCCTGCAATGCTAGATGTAGAGTGCTCTGCAAGTCTAATTCTGCTGAGGCAGAGGCTGAGCTCCAGATGTGACTGTTTGGGATTTAATTCTTGGTGGGATGTTAGGGCTTATTAGGGTTGTTTAAACAGCAGCAGTGGCCAAATACTGTACAGACATAGGAGAAGAGAGGAGCTCACAAACTAAAAGGCAAAGAGAGGAGAAATAAAGAGCATGGAATTAAATGCGTGTCAATTAGCCACAGCCTAACAGGTCCGTTAAAAATGCTTTCTTGGATTAATTTACTAGATAAAAGATAGTCCCACAGCTACCTTTAGCTGCGTTTGTCATGGATAGGAGTTAGTAATGTGATGGATTTGCAGTTCTGAGAAGGTGGAAGCTATGGGAATCAGTTATTATCAAACCAGGAATCATGCCTCTGGAAGTTCCTGATCCAACCTCCGGTTCAAAACAGGGCCAACACTGAGTGCAGAGCAGGCTTCTCAGGGCTTCATCGAGTCTGGTCTTGACAACTTCCAAGGATAGAGATTCCGCAGTCTTTCTGAACAAACTGTTCCAATTTTTAGTGTCCTAACAGTGACATTTTTTTTGCTTATACCCACTGTGAACCTTCTTTTTTTATTTATGACCGCTGTCCCTGTCTTCCCACCATGCGCCTCACCTAAGAGCCTGGCTCTGTCTTGTCAGTGACCTCTTCCTACTGGAGAATTATCTGATACTGATGAACTGGCATTCTGTTTCCTCCTCCAGGTCACCGTTAAAAGTTATTAAAGAAGATATTTTTTCTAAAACCAATGATTAATCATGAGCTTCTGAGTCTGACCACCCAAACAGCTTTACATCCATCTAGTCCATCATTATGACCATCTACCTAGGCTGTAACGTCCCAGCTTGGATACGAAAATGTGTTGGAAGACTTTATCAAAAGCCTTGCTAAAGGGTAAATAGCACCCACTGTTCTTATCCACAGATACAGTGATTTTATCACAGAAGGCAATCAGTTTCATTAGGCGTGATTTACACTTGAGCAATCCATGCTGACTGTTCCTAGGCCTCAATCATCTGCCCCACTGTACCCACTCTTGCATGTACCAAGACCTGCTTTATGATCTTCCCAGGGATCGAAGCGGGGCTAATTGGGTATTATTTTTTCAGATGATCTTGTTTGGACTCTCTGAAGATAGGTGCAAGATTTGACTTTCTCCAGTCATCAGACACCTCCCTCGATCTGAGCAGCCCTTCGAAGATGTTACAGCAGCCTCGCTATGACATCAGCCAGCTTTCTCAGCCTCTTTCTGTGCAAACTGTGAGGCCCAACAGATATGTTCAGGAGAAATTTTAAGTCTGGAAAGGCATTTCAGGGGCAGGGAGGAAAGTACTGAGATGTTTGTGAAGAAGTGATCTAATGTAAAACCAGGTCATGGGTGGATATTTATTTTTGTCTTATATGTCCTTTTCATGTAATTGGATGATAATTTAATTCATTCTCATTTCAGATTTCAATTTTATTCTCAAGTATGGAGAAGCAAGGACTGTAGGTCAAACTGAATTCCTGCTAATGAGTTATTTTAGCTAGCACATCTTTCTAAAATGGGGTCCCATTACCATCTCATTGTCTAGTGGATTCCATCTTCTTTTACTAGGTCATCCCTGTTCTTTCAAATACTTAGCCCTTTATCCTTTGTAATTTGTGATTTATCTTCATTCCTCCCCCAATACAGAGTGTGTTTTGCTCCTGGTTGGCTAGCCTGTGATTTCATTGTTTGCTGGCTGGCAAGGCATCAGTTCTAGGGTGACAGATGGGGCAGACCACAAACCAGGCAGTTGCCTCCCAGACTGAGTGATATTTTAATAAGCACAGAGAGGTGACAGAGAGAGAGAAGCTTCTCACTGCAATGACTGGCAGTTTTGTTTTCAGCCTGAAAGCAAGCGCTAATAGATGAATTTTGGCCTTACTCCAGAAAATCACAGAAACTGGAGGCAGAAAATCCCATTAGCTCCTAACGTGACTCTGCTTTGTAAGGGTCAAAGAAGATTTTTCTCTTTGGTCTACTCTGCAGATAGTGAGTTGTTTCCTCGTTTCTAGTATTTCAGTCCCTTTTTTGTAATACTGTGCTTTGGAAGACTTCGAAGAATCATAGAATCATGCCTTTTTTCTGACTTTTTTTTTCATTTCATTTACTGTCTATATTTTCATTCTTCCTCCCTAAACAATCCTTCTTCCCCCAATTTCTCTATGCCCCTCACAGATTTGCAGTGAACTTGGTTAAAAGCCATCAGTTTGTGTGAATAATGGGGCCAACCCACTTCGTTGGCTTTCAGCTTCTACACCATGTGAAACAGCAAGGGTAGTGCCAGGCAGTGGCATCTGCATGCGAATCTCTGGAGCATATGTCCTTTTCTCCCTGCCCTTCAGCTGCATCTCAGCTGCATAATGCACGTCCTGTGTAGGGATTTGTTTCTTTCTTGGTCGTATGAAAAAAAGTATTACAACAGGCAGCTTTGGCAGAGCCCCAGCATGCTCTGAGGTCTCTCTGCATTGTGAACAATGCAGTTCTCTATTGACAAAATGTAAGATAGCCAGGATGTCAAAACAGATTTTCTTTTTTTTTTCTTCTGTAAACACGGGACAAAAAAAAAAAATCCAGCTGTCACTGGGGAAATTTCAAAAAGGTGCTTCAATCTGAACTGAGAAATGGTCACAAACACTTAGCAGAGAATACACTTGAGATTTCTCAGTCCTTGACATGAACCTTGATGTCTATTTTGCAAGATTCAGGTCTGAATCTCAGCTGCTGTATGAGCTGGAAATTAATGGGATTCCTGGTAAACTGTGCTTCTTTTTTCTTCTAGGTACAATGATGACTCCGAAGGTTCAGCTCCTATTTGTCTTCCTCTGGTGTGTGCTTTTTCTGCCTGCAGATGGCTTCCCAGCTGACACCAATACTGAATTCCGTTCGGCTTTCTCCGTTGCCAGAACCAGCAGCATGGAAGGGAGCTCTGAGATGGTCATTACATTTGACAAAGTGTATGTGAACATTGGCAACGACTTTGATCCAAAGACAGGGTTGTTCCGATGTCGGATCCCTGGAGCCTATTACTTCTCCTTTACTGTTGGGAAGTACCCAAAGAAAAATTTGTCTGTCATGCTGATGAGAAACAAGAACGAGGTGCAAGTGATTGTGTACGATGAACATCACCGCAAGGAACGGAAGGTGGCCAGCCAGAGCGCCATGCTGCAGCTTGACTACGGTGACACAGTCTGGCTCCGTTTACATGGAGATCCCAAGTATGCTCTTTACAGCAACGTGGGCCCCTATACAACTTTCAATGGCTATCTAATCTATCCAGACACTTCTGCCTTCTTCCAGAATGCTCTGAGCTCTCAGGAGCTAGGGTCACCCCATCACACCATTCAGCAACTTCCAGGAGAGCAGAATGAGGCTTCACAGCAACACATGCTATCTGACCAACCAAACAGGGAACAAGACCCTCGCTCTGCATTTTCTGTCGCTCGCTCGCAAAGTCTCCTYGGGACAGATGACAAGCAAACCCAGCATGAGCCAATCACATTTGACACAGAGTTTGTGAATATTGGTAAAGATTTCAATGCTTCTAGTGGCATCTTCTCATGCCGTATACCTGGTGCATATTACTTCTCCTTCACCATTGGCAAAATGCCCTTTAAGACCATGTCAGTGAAACTTATGAAGAACCACAATGAGGTGCAGGCCATGATCTATGATGACAACCACTCCAAGAGGCGGGAGATGCAGAGCCAGAGTATCATGCTGCCCCTGCAATATGGGGACACTGTCTGGCTCTACAGCCATCAGCATGATGGCTATGGTGCCTACAGCAACCATGGCAAGTACATTACCTTCACGGGCTTCCTGATCTATTCAGATGCTCAGTCAAAGCGGCTTCCAGGTGCCAGCTCACTCCAAGGGTCAGAAAAATAAACGTGTATGTAAAAGGAGGTTAAGATAAGCCAAGGTGCCATGTACTTGGGCCAACTTGTACCGACTCCTGTTCGGTGTCATCTTCTACTTTGAGCATGCTAACATGTGTCCAGTGCTTCCCTAATGCCATATGCTTGTGCCATGGCTGCGGGGCCATTGCTGTGTCTGTCATTCATCCATAGAAAGGTCTTTACAGGATGTAAGTGTGTGTCCTGTGTTGGTGTTTGATTTACGCATAAAGCATGAGGTAGTTTTGGGGCAGGGGTGGGGCGGTGTAGKTAGATACTGAGGACCAGTGAGACACTGCAGTAGTGTTACTGCAGAACCCTAGAGTCCAGAAAGCAAAAAACTTTTTCTGCATATCTGGGGAGGGAACAAATGTAATGCAAATGAATGTAATAAAAATACAAAACAAAAACAACAAAAAAATTGCTTAGATTTGAATTTGTTACTGCCTGTGAAACCTGTATGCTTTTAAATGCCTGAGGTACTAGTTCAGGAGAGAAAGAAACGTGGTGATTAAATGAGCTGTGGTATGTGCTACTGAGCGGGTCTGTCTGTGTGTTCTGTGCAAGATCAGATGTGCATGTGAGGTGTTGGTGCCTCTCATGATTTTATTGAAAGCTTCATAATACTTGCTTTTCTTAATCTGAAGTTGCTGACATCAAAAAGATGTGTTTGAGAATCTCAGCTTCCATTTAATGAAAATAGCAATATATTTAAAAATAAACAAAAAATACACATCTAGCCTTTGTAAAGGAGGAAGGTCCAAATATGTGAACTGACCAACCTCTGAAATCTCAGAAACAAGTAAGAGAAGCACAGCATGTATTTTATAATCTTTTGTGTGTGTGTGTGTGTGTGTGTGTGTGTGTGTGTTGGGTGCAGGCTCGTGAGTATGAGTGAGTAGTGTGCCATGCAGTAGCAGTATATTCCCTAGCAGTGATCTCCTTGAATACAAGGGCATGGCTAACCATCTCACACCATGCTACTAGCCTAACCAAGATGAGATCAAAGACACAAGTGATATTTTTAGTAGCTAGGTTCCAGTGTTTTCCTATGAAACTATATTCCTTGGAGCTCTTAGAGTCTAATCTGGTGCCATGTTCCTTCAGGATGGGAGGACAGCCATAGTCTAATAGGTTGAGATGAGCAATGGGAAATTAGCAGGCTGGCAGTTTCTTCGTAGCTGTTTGATCAGTGTACTGGTCTGTTCAAGCTGGGCTTGATACTCAGCTGAGCCCTGGTTTGTCTTTCAAATGACATAAACTGCAAAAGTAACCCAGCTTGAATGTGCATGCAGCTTTGTGATATCACTTGACTTTAGTTTGTAATCTGTTCAGCACACAACAAAATGCCTAGTGAAATTCTGAATTCAAAGCAGTACTTTTGTATCTCAGTCACCAAGCCAAAGCCTCTCCCTTATCCAGGCATTCATAAAGCTCACACTTYATATTCTCTAACAAGACAATATTTTCATGAACTAGTGCCATCCCAACTCAGGTTTAAGTCAAGTTCTCTTCTCATGGTGAATTTAGATGTGGTCAGTCCCTAACTCCATCACCCCTATGTATCCTGGACATTAAAGACAGAAGACATATTCAGGTAAAGTGCCAAGGGTGGAAACTGAACGTATACAAAAAATAAAAATAAAAAGTGGAAGACCATTGAGATGTTAACTTGGCTATCTTGAAGCTAGGGTTTAATGAAAACATTAATTTTAATTCCTACATCCTTTGGAAGAATTATATCATGTAAACTCTATAAACCCATCTCTCCTGTTATAGCCTTAATCTGACCTATAAAACCATTCTCTGTGACACCTTCCTTCCAGGCTTCTCCTTCCTGTCTTGCTGTTTCTCCTCTCCATCTGTTGGGTAACAATAGCATGGAGAAAACAAAACTAGGTCAAAAGGGAGTGGTTCCTGCTTTGAATGTCGCCTATTTCTCTTTTGTTGATCCTGGGAAATTTTAATGTATATTGTTGACACAAAGGGAATTAAGGCTCTCAGCTTGCAGGGACTGCATGTCCAAATTTAATATACCTATAATCGTGACAGGAAACCAACAGAAACAAACAAAAAAAAATCAACCCCCTCCCAGGTAGTTAATTACATGCCCTTCGTTCTGCATTACAGTGTGCAAGACAGAGAAATGTAAATGCTCTTGTTCTACAAAACAATTACATTCCTGTTTTTGAGGATAGATACTGTGTTTATTATACTTGGCTTGTAAAGTGCCATAGCTGTTCAAAAAGACTTCACAGAAGAAGTAAAATCTACAGTTGCAGTAACTAGGTCATGATCCGTAGGAATTTAAATGTGATATAAGGAGGTGTATTCCAAACTTATAACAAACATATAACTTATATACAAAGCAGTATATATATGCAAATGTGATATATACAAAGCAGTATATATATGCAGATATGATATATGTGTACCAGAAAGCTCCACAGAATATATACACTGGGGTAGGGGGAAGCTGTTTGTTTGTTTTTTGTTAAGGAAAATGAATACACAATATGGGAAATTTCTGTAGACATTTAAAACGGGACATCACATGACCAGAGATCTGAAATTAAATACATYGCCTTTGTAGTGATGCACAACAGCACTTAYGCAGTGAATTCCTGGAGAGAAGAAAAAGTACTGCATTCGGCTGAATAGATGAGAATGAATATAAGGAAGCAAAACTGAATTACTGAGGTTGAATTCAGTTGGCACACTGCTGATAACACCCTGGAGAAAACAGTGTCAGGACATCCCCTTTTTAAGCGTCAGGAGTCGAGATGGGTAATGCTTCTGAAGAATGCAGCCCCCTCAGCACAACCCGCTTCAACAACACAGAGGAAAGGGTGACATACTCTCTGCAGCTTTGTCCTATTTCATGTGAAATGGAAAGCCTGCAGATAAATCCCTCAGCGCAGAGAGCAGGACCAAGAAGGGGAGGTGCTCTTGCACAGCATCCTGCATCACGTGTAATGATTCCCAGCACTGARAGCAGCAGAGCCTGCAGCTGAACTCAGACGTGTCCTTTGTGACGGCAGTTCCTCCTAAGTGTCTCTCTTGGTCCTGACCAGGTTGGAAGGATAGAACTGCTTTAGCAATGCTAAATGTTGTGGCTTCTCCTTCCAGGGCCAGGAAGCCTGGAGGAGGGTGGAATTTGCAGGGCAAACCCCCTTGCAGAGGTCGCGAAAGATTTCATCAACTAGCTGTGAGAAAAGACCGATCCACAAATTTTTATCCAGACCCTGAATGGAGCGAATCTGGTAGGCACAGTAAACACTGGTGAAAAGGAGACGGTCAAACTCCACTATGGGCAAAGGGGTATCAGTCAGTGAATAATATTGCAGTTGCTGCTCAATCTCTGCCGGTGTTTTGGGAACTTCATTCTCGAAGACGYGGAGGAACCGCCGTGCCGGGCGCAGGGAGGCCAGTTCTTCGTCCCGGAGCCAGACTGCTGGCCTCGTCCTGTTGGCCTCAATCTCCAGCCCTACCCAGAGCATCTGGAAGAGAAGAGCTGCGTGCCAACAGAAAGCCTGCACAAACCTTCACGGAGATGTGAGACCATTCACAAATTGGACAGACCCCGGGTTGGACTGAGAAAGGGACACTYGAATCACTGCCCAGGACCCTCCTCACCCTGACTGAGCCCATCCCGTGAGCCTCAATCCCCTGCCCTGCACCTTGCCTGCCCTGTGGGCAGTGTGTGAGCCAAGGGGGTGGCCAAAGGCCTGGTAGGAGGCAAAGCAGCCCTAGCAGCAACCCCAAGCTCCCAGGGGCACAGAAAGCACCTGCSCTTCCCAGGATCAGTCCCCTCTGAGGGGGAAAGCAGAGCCTGGATCGCAGGCACGCAGCAGGGGCGTCAGCCCTGCGCTCGGGGACTCTCCCAGCAACATCTGTGCTGGCCACGAGGGAAGGAGGGAGGACCCTGTTTGGGCAGGGCGAGTGCAGATGGGATTAGATCACGCTGAGGCACTTTCCATGCACGGGGCAGCACGAGGGAGCTGCTACGCGCTGTGGGGMGGGAGTAGCGGGCGCTAGCGGAGCCCACAGGTGACCTCTAAAAGCACGGCGGCGTCCTCCGGCCGGCGATGACGCGCRCTCGCCCCGGCACCATCCTGGCTGTAAAGATGCTCATCTGGAAAACATTAGACAGCTTGGGAGAGCACGATCCCGGCCCCTGCTTGTTTTTGTTGTTCACTTGTCAGTCTTGTCTTCAGCGTTTTTGAGCTGCCGCTCATGTTTTGCCAAATATGGCAGACGCTGACCACAAGATTTTGCGTGAGCAGAACAGGCTCTGTTAGAGAAGCAGAAGGGATTAATGGGAACAAGTGGAAGTTTGGGGGATAATGAGCCTGCCCGCTTACAGAGCCAAAGCCAACAGGAGCTCACACTGCTGTCTTTGATTGCTCCCTAGTGTTTTGAGAGGTAATGATGACCTGGTATCTTTGTTTAAATGAAAATAAAAAGCAGTCTCAGCCCAGGACCCCCAAAGGGAGGCTGTAACCCTTCCCTTTTCTGTGTTATCAGGGTAGTCAGATAAGCAAGACCATCTTCTACCAGTTAGTGGCTCATCCTTCAGACCAGGGAGAATCACAGCTTGAATCACAAACTGGCTCTGGGCATGAGGACTGAAGCACCAGAAAACAAAAAGTTGGCAAGGAAGAGCAAGCTCTCTGGCATTTTATATGTATAGTATAAAGGCTTTTTAATATAAGAAAGAGAGAAAAAAAATGTGTATTTGAGAGTTAATGTCAGGAGGTGCTTACAAAAAAAAAAAAAATCAGTTTAATTGTTCATGTGTGTGAWGACTACTATGAATGCACTTCCAATTTTCCATCCTTGATTAAAGCTTTTCACGGAGATATGCAAGCTGCCTGGAGGAGTGTCCTGCTCTCCCCGCTGGCTAAGGAGGTTGTTTCTCTGAAGAGCTGCTGACTCCCTCATCTAAGGCAGCTGCCTCCTCTGCAATGTGAGCTGGGATGCTGGCTGCTGTTTCCTCCTGCGCGGGCCGTGTGCTTATAGCTCAGGTAAAAATATGTCTTCATCTGAAACTTTTGGGCTTCTCTCTCAGCTGCTGACCCATATTTCAGCCTCCTGTAGCTAGGTTCACAGATACCTCTACTGAAACACATCTAATTGGCTGCAAAGTCAGTGAATTTATTGAAAGGCACCAAACTATTCTTATTAAAACTTCAATACATCCAGTCTTAGAATTTTTTTCAAGAAGTAATGCAATAATTAAACAAGATATAACAAATAATGTGTTAAAATAATAACATAAAAATGCTCTGGTCATTGGCGAGATATGCTTTTTTATCATTCAACAGTATTATTTTACTATTATACAGGTTCTAGAAAATCCATAAACACTGTTGCAGAGGCAGACTTTTTCAGCAAAGACCCAAGATACTCCTCTCTCTCTGACACCTACGTAGCACAGGTCTTAAAACGCTGTGGAGATGAACTCCTTATTTCTTTTCCTCATTAAGAGAAAACCCCAGCTGGGACTGCAGTTAAAACGCTCTCTGCCTACCGCAGCAGAGCTTGCCAGTGAGTTTGCCTGTCTTTGAAGAAGCAAGCAAAACGTACCACTGGAACGGCACAAGCCCTTGCCAAGGTGCGAAGCCGCATCGCGATCAGACGCCTTTGGTACCTGTCAGCCCCGGGAATCCAGCGCACGCGTACAGGACCAGCCAGGCGTTGAGCCGCCCCYGGAGCATGGCAGCGCTGCGCGGCCGTGGTTCGCAGCTGCCCCGCAGACAGCCCTGCGTGCGAAGCCCGGGACGTTTGCTGTGCGCTCCTTCCCTGCTGCTTCTGCTCCCAGCAGGCTCTCTTGGAACRGATCCATCATCCTCTGTTTCTGCGTCCAGCCCTGGGAAGGGCTTGCAGCTGAACTTGCTGTCCCCAAAAAAATGTTTTCCATCATATTTTGGAAACTTGAAGACTTTGCTGTGAAAGTTTTGGCAGAATTGTTTAAACTCTTCCACAGCATGATTTTTTTCACTGCTATATACCCAAGAAAGTTATTAGTTGCCGCCAAATGTACAAGCAAGCAGAAGAAATGTCACTTGTTCAGTTATGTAACAAAACTTCTGAGAGAACGCAATAACAAACAGCAAGGACTGGAGCCAGCCAGGCTTTAGCATCTTATCCTCTGCTGGGACCAGACTTCTGGGTCACAGTGAGCATAGTCTGCTTTAGGAGTTGTGAATTTTATAGACAAAATTTCATCTTACTCCACTCGCACCAGGTACCTGTCCTAACATAAGGCTGTAATCTGCAATGGATAAAGCAAGCAGCAGAAACCTACACCTTCGCGGGTGTGTTTAAAATCGAAAATCACACACATAAAAAAGTGTGAACAAACAAAATAATACCTCCTAATGCAAAGAAACAATGATCAAACTGAAGATCCACATATCTTTGCACTTTTATTAGTGCCTAATCCCCACTCAAGCTGTTCTGTATTTCTACTGTGTGGGGCACAGTGCTGTCATCGCCTCACCAACAGGTCCTTGGCTGCTGGGGTTATACAAATAAACAGCAATACCATCTCTGTCAGGTTAAAGGTGTCCTTTAGGGAGAACAAATAAATGTCTTCTGATTAAAAATACATGATATAGCTTTGGTAAGTTTAAAGTGAAGCTACCTTCTGTCAACTTTGGTTATTTTCTGCTATTTCTGCTTTAGTTACATTCCTTTCTTCAGGATAAGATGTCTTTATTGAACTGTGAATTTGCTATTCAAGAGGCAAACTCTGACAACCCACCTGCACAGTGAGATTGATGCGTCTTCTGCTTTGTGCCAGAGTTCCCTGGCAATCCAAAGTGTACACATGACCCTGTCTAGAAATCACATTGCAAAGTCACATTTGACTTTATTAACAGGAATATTTCCTAGGAGCAGCATGTGACTAAAATGTCCAAAGGGTTTTGTGCTTAGGTGACTGGTGCAGTGCCACTCAGAAGATGAACCTTACTGACAGATACTGGCTTTGCTGCTTCTCTCACTATTCCACACAGGAAGGTGGTTGGAGAGTGTTCATAAACATATCCTAACCCTCACTTGTTTGTAAAGCAGTAATAATTGTCTGGGAGTTGTGCACAGAAACCAGCCTGAGTTTCTGCCAGCGGCACATTGCCCCTGCATGTGCAGCGTTAGGTGGTACACCTGCTCCTCCCAAGAAATTTCTGTCCTTACCAGGTATTCACAGCCGAGTGGGCATAATYCTGTCCCCTCCCCACAGCCTCTGGTCATACCGTCTGTTGCAGAAACAGGTTCTAAGCAATGGCACATCACTCCTGTTTCTGCAGAGGCACTTGGACAGGTTGAGCCTTTTCCACTATGGGTTCTTGAAATAGGAAGATGGGAGAGGAGAACAAGACCTGCAGCATCAAAATCTGCAAGGGTGCCTGAGTGTTGATCCAGACTTTTCTGCAGATAGCTGAAGCTTTGCCTGGGACAGCAGAAAGTGTGCCATGGAGCAAGGAAATATCAGAGCATGAGTGAGAACACCCCTCGGGGCACAGACGTGGGSACTCAGCAGGTAACCCAACAATAATTTGCAAAGTTGTCTGGCCCCTAGTCTCCTAAGAGAGTATGTCTGGGTGAGTAACTTGTTGCTAGAGAAGTCTGGGAGTTTACAAAGTACAAGAGATGTGGGTTCGTTGACAACTACTCTGCATATAAAAGACCTGCTGGAGCCAAAGCCTGTCCCAGAAGGCTGGCTACTCATATTTGAGTATCCACCTTTCTTTAGCAAAYCTTGAGCTTTGTTTAACTTGACATGGCATTGTGTCTAACCTTTCTGTCTCTCACATCAATCAAATTCACCCTCTGCACACAAACTACATTTAAAAAGCAGTCTTCCTTCTGTTCCAGCTACTCTCGGTCTTCTGGCTTATCACTGTGAGGAACAGGTATTTTTATGATACACAGGCCATTAATCTTGCCATTTTGCCTCAAGCAACCTGGGATGGGGGAGAGAAAAAGCAGGGGAAGGATGTGCTTTATAAAGCATTCTGACAGTAACAGGAATGACACTGGGAACTTTTCTGTCTTGAGCAAGAGGCATTGGCATGAAGGAAGAGCCCGTACACCAGAAAACAGAAACAGCTGTGGAACATGTAGGAAAGGCTGAAAGTCTATTTTCCTACTTAGTCATCCCAAAATTTGTCCACTCCATTAATCAAGTGGAGCTAGGAATTGTATAAAATTTACAACTTCAGTTAATTTCTGTGTGTTCCCTTCTCCTTCCCAAAAGGAGCTATGACTTTTAAGCAGGATGGCAAATGATTTTAATTTTAAATGGAGAATGTTGCTGTAAGTATCAAGTACTGCCAGCCACAGCAGCCTGAAACAAATTAAGGGGGAAAGTACTGAGGAAGTCAACGCTTACAAGGCTAGGGTGGAAACAAACAAACACAAAACTGATTTTTTACCACACAATTCAGCTCTGTGATTTTGTTGCTGTAAAACAATCATATCCTTGTGGAAATGATTAACTGCCTTTTTTCTTCCTTTATTTGAAATTCTTACTGTTCTATCCCTTCCTTCATCCTCAACCTATAAACTTCCCAGCTCCTTTTTTTAAAATTTATCATTTAAAATGCCTTAAGAAGTGCTGTGATGACTCAGGAGATCTCTACAAAAAGCTGGTGAATTATGTAATGAGATCTCATATATGATAATTTTCACACCTTAATGAAGGCAAACAGCTCTCTGGTATACAGCCGTATCACACATTTTCTGGACTAGAGACAAGTGGCATTATTAACTACGACTGCTGTAATGAAATCTTGTTCAAACAGGTGATGAATCAATTGAAACTACAATATTTCTCCTGTTTTTTTAGAGTTAGGATTTTCCACAAGAACAAGGATAATGCTATGATATCATAGAACTTAGAAGATTCAAAATAGTAACAAAAAGGCTTTAAATCRTTAGAGAAAGGATAGGTGTTTCTGACTGCAGAAAAGTAGCATGCTCAGAGTCTGCAGGGAAACTAAAAATTAGCAGATCAAAATAAAATAAAGTCAAAGTGATCAGAGTGACATGTGAGGTTATCTGCAGCTCCTCCTTGTATCAGTAGAACAGACACTGACCTAGTTCCCAAGGAAACAATGCAGACATTGCCACAGTTGTTTCAGTCCACATCCATGTAACTTGTGCTGTCCTAATAGCAGCTATATTAGAACAATATAGAAATGCTCTGCCTCTTTGCTGGGCTATTACATACCCACCTCAGAGCCGAAAAACTGCTGTCCATCCCCTCAAGTTCCACAACTGCTTCAGCACAGGCTCCTAGAGTCTGCACTGGGGAAGAGCTGTGATTTACATCTGCAGAGACAGCTAGCAGATGCAGTGTATCTAAAGTATCCTAGCCACAGGAAATGCCTGGACTCCTTTCAATTTGCAAGCCAAAGACATACAAATCCAGAGTCTTGTGACTCAAAACAGAAGATAAACATATTCCAATTGGACGATCAGGATCATATACTACCACTCCTCATCCTGTGCTCTTCAGACAGTTCAACAACAACACTATTTATGTGACCATGATAGGCAAGAATGCCATATCACCTTTTATTATTATAAATACTATGGTAGAACAGAAAGGATAGTTCCATACATCCTCGCCCTTCTGTCACTATTTTGCTTCTTCTTTCTTGGCTCCTGCTTCTATTTTCAGGGTTTCTGGAGCAGGACGATAGGCAGGAAATGTCTCCCAAGGACTATTCAGATCAAACTTCCGAAATTCCTGAGACAGCTCCACAGGTTCCGCCACCACCCGTTTCACCTCATCATCGTATCGCACCTGTAATAATGCAAAGGACACAAGCTAGTTGTTATACAGTCCCCAGCTTGAAGAGCTCTACCATTAGCTGCACCCAGTCATGACATGTTCCCAGCCACAACAGCTCTCCCATTTCTCATGCCATAAACAGGCTACAGGCTGTTTGTTTAAAAACAAACAAACAAACAAACAAACCACCCTCCAGATGCCACCACGACCTCTGAACGCTCTAGGAAAACCTTTATTATCATGCACTTCAGCTGTCCTGGCTAACAGCCCCGACTGAGGAGTACTCAGATTACAGTTCACATGCAGTCCACTGGGAATAATGTTGTCAGCTCCCTTGAGCCGCTGTGAACCTCTGGCCCACCCCTGTGTCACATCTGGGCACCATTCTTATGAATCATTATAAAACTTTACCGCAGCGGTTTCTTTGGTTTCAGTTTGGCTTCTCTGCATAAAGCTCAGAACATGGGGAAAAAAGACCTGAATGAAGGGTAGATTAGTTCAAACACTCCAGAGGGGCTCAGACAACAGTGAGAGATTTGTAATTTCAGACATCAGCATGTCTCCTACCTCCACATAACCAGAGAGTGGAAAGTCCTTCCGGAAAGGGTGGCCCTCAAACCCATAGTCTGTGAGAATTCTCCTTAGGTCAGGGTGGTTGGCAAAGAAAACACCAAACATGTCCCAAACCTAAATAAAAAAGAGCCAGATAAGTTGAATTAGATACATTATCACCATCTTAATCTTCCTAGCAGCTCTATGCTTCCCTATCTCATCCAGAGAGGCCAATGCAACTAAAACAGAGGAGCCCTCAAGCGCAATGCTGAAAGTAAGGCTCTCATTTAGAAAGAGGACCTCTTTGTATATTATGCCAGGAGAAAATCAGTCATGCCTTTGTGCAGTGCCTCAGCAACTCATTCAAGAAAACTTTCAGAAGAATATCTAAAACTTTTCTTCTCCTATTCCCAAAGACAGACGTCAGGAATCAGTTTCACCAGGAAAACTGCCTCTTTCCACAGGGACCCCACTCCTAAGTGCGCTGCAGCTCACCTCTCTTTCATACCAGTTTGCTGCCTTATGCACAGACACAGCCGAATCAATAGGTGTCAGCTCATCAGTGTAAGTCTTCACACGGATCCGACTGTTGAACCGCAATGACAGGAGATTGTAAACAATCTAAAGCAAACCAAAACAGAACAAAGAGTGGTCTTCTATAGACTTTAAAGATCTCTATAATGTTTTTTTCCAGCAAAATCACCTCAGTACATCAGAGCTGGGTGCTAGAAGACAGTCTACAACTCAGGCTCCAGTAACTTATCTCTGATTTTTCCTTATAAGTGTAATAAAAAGGATGAGAAATGTAGAAAACATGACTTACAAAGAAGAGCTCAAAAAAAAAAAAAAAAGGATACATATCTTTAAAAAAATAAATAAATTGGAAGGACTTGTCACAAGGGAAATAGCTAAGCACATAATGGGAGAAAGATACAGAAAGATAGGAGGAAAGACAAGGGAAAAGATAAGACGACTTAAAAAATGACATTTGTAAGGCATCATACAGCATCTTTGACTATCTTTATGTAGGTACCTAAGAAAAAAGGGAATTCTATACTTTACCATTTTGATTTATGAAAGAAAAATCCTAAATTCACAAATGGTATTTTACCCTAACATAACATGTATTATTAATGTAATTAACTGTAAGTTGTTATTAGCAAAACAAAGAGACATTTTAAAACAACAGACATCCTCTGATTAGGGAAATTCAGGTAAGGTAAACCTATCATCCTCTAAATTGTTTTATGAGCAGTATTTGGTAACTGATTTAACACCACAGATAGACCAAAACAGGAGAAAAAAAATCAACTGCCTTTCATCATGCTTGCTCCTTGCTGGGAACCAAAAGCTATCACCATGCTACTCAAATTTTCTCTTGTCTGAACCTGAGCCTGTTTGGGCCTGCCCAAACTGGACAGAGAAAGGACAATTCTTCACCCCCACCCATAACCAGCTTTCTACAGCACATGAGCCCCAGGTGTCTTCTCATAGTTTACACGTCTTGAAGACTTGCAGGAGAACACAAAGTGAAAGCCAGACCCATGGAACYGAGTGTGACAGTGCTGTGTCCATTATGGTTCCACGATCAACAGCTTAAACAAAGCCAACATTTCCGAGTGGATTTGCTGACTATCAGAAAGCAGAGTCCACAGTCAGAGCTGCAGCAGCATCCAAAGCCATCAGCACGCGTGAGGCTTTCAGAGTCCTGCCCCTCGGAGCCAGTCTCACCTCAAAGCGATACTGCCGGGACGGGACGTCCACCGCAGTCAGGTCAGCCAGCGATTTGAACTGAGCGTTGGTGTGATCTCGAAGGAAGGTCAGGACCGGAATGATCCCCTCTGGATGGATCAAAAGCTCCAACTCATTGAAGCAGGTCACCTGAAGAAAACAGTGCAAGGAAAAGTAGTTTGGACACTAATGGGATTGAATCTCACACTTAATTCAGTGGACACTTTATCAAGGAGAGAATAGAGCACAGCACACACGTATATGACATCAAGCAAAGAGGCTCTGTAACAGAGGTAACCTTCATCTAATTCTGACAATATGCGTTCCCCAAAACAACTTCACACATCTACCAAAAACCAGCACAGTCATTTGTCCCTCCTGCAAGAATGGACAGCAGGAGCTTCCCTCCCAGGGACAGCACCTACCTGTGCTTGCTGGATATACTTGGGCAGAATCTCAGCCACGTACTCCCCAAAAGCACAGAGTTGCTTCTGCTCTACTTCGTTTTTGGGCCTGACAGTAGCTAGAGAAAACAAAGTTCCCAAGGTCAGCAGAGGGTAAGCTCCAGAAAGAACAGCAGCAGCTCCCAACTCTAATTACTTTGAAACAAACAGACAAACCAATGAATAAGTTTTCAGACACTTGTTTGCCTCTCAGGAGCTCTGGCACTGCAGAATAGCTCCATATAAATTGAAAGCTACAGATATCAGTTGATGTATAGGATGTTTCTAACTAAACGTAATACATACAGAGAGGGGAACATGCAGTGGGATATAGCAGAGATTGGACTGTATCAGCACGGGCAGCGGACAGCACAACGTGCAAACAGAGGCCCTGATGAGGCTGTTTGCCCCTGGGCTGCTGCGCAGGCAGAAGTGGCTCCACGCGCRGGGGTCCCATGCCCGCGTTTTATCTGCTCTCCTACTGGGCTGCGGAGGARCCAGGCAAGCGGGGCTGCACAGGGAGCCCCAGGAGAGCCCGGGCCGAGGCTGCCCMCTCTGCCCTGAGCCCCGCAGCGCTCCCGGCGGCGCTGGGCCCGCTACTTACGGCGCGTCTCTCCCGCGGAGCTCCCTGCGGCGCGGGCCTGCGCCACCGCCGGACCTGCGGAGAGAGCGCGACGCTGCTCAGGTGTCGGCGGCCGCCGCGGCGGCACCGCCCGAGCCCCGGCACCGCCCGAACCCCGCAGCACGGCCCCGGCGCCGGCCTCACCCCGCAGCGCAACCCGCACCACCTCCCGCGCTGCCGCCGCCGCTGCCCACATCGCGCCGCGGCACGGACGCGCAAGGGCACGCGCCGGAAGCGGAAGCGCACGGGACGGGGCGGCAGTGGCGGCGCGCGCCTCACCGCGCGCGGGCGCTTCCGGGTCGGGAGC
The DNA here is from genome assembly GCA_003342815.1 of Eudromia elegans. Lineage (NCBI taxonomy): Eukaryota > Metazoa > Chordata > Aves > Tinamiformes > Tinamidae > Eudromia > Eudromia elegans. The sequence continues at coordinate 6,338,118 of PTEX01000007.1, read as the reverse complement.
CGGAAGCGGTGAGTGCCTGGCGCACGGTGAGGGCTCCGCGCAGTCCGGGGCCGCGAGGGGCGCCGCGGGAACGGGGGGTGGGGAGGGGGGAACGGGCCGGTCCGGACGGCGCCGTCTGCGGGGCCTCTGGGCAGACCCTGTCCCGCCAGGCTGGTGCCTCCTCCGGTGGGGCTCGCGTGCCCCGCGCGCCGGGGCAGCCTCGGTGTAAGGTCAGCAGCGGGACCCGGGGTGGGAGCTGAGGTGGTGAGAGTCCCGCCCTCGCAGACCGGCCAGCCGCTAAGGGAGGTAGAAACCAGCTCCCGCCAACGGGAGTTTGGTTGAAAAGGAGCCCTCTTGTGACAACGGTGAGAAAGTGCCCCCTGGACAAAATACAGCCYGGAAGGGTAACTGCAAATCTCCAGGAGAAAAACCCTTTCTCTGGGTCATGTTGTGTAGGAGTCACGTTCAGCATTAATTAAGTCGATCTGTGCTGTCAGTCACCATGGTTAGTCGTTGAAGTTAAAAGTAAGTTTTAATGTGAATGMAGGTAGTCATCTATTTGCTGCTAATGCTGTTGAATTCATGTAAAACAAAAGCTCTTCTGTACAGCAGTTCTTCTCTGAATCATAAACTTCTTTGTTACTGGCAAACTTTTAGGAGCTCTTCATACAATCTCAAAGTGTTATCCTGCTAGTTGAATTCTCCTTGCTGCTTGATAGACAGTGCCTAACAACATCTAATGTGTGCTTTTACATGTTGAAGATGTCTGGCAGGCTAGCCAGCTGAGTATGACCATGAGTTAATTGGCAGGCTTTTCATTTGGCTAGTTTGAAGGACTGGTGGTTATGTCTGGCAGGCCCTTTTATGCCTTTCTCTCTCTTTCTCTCCTTTTTTTTTTTTTTTTTTTGGTGAAAAACAAGCTCACCTTATTTAATACCGCTGCACAAGTTCATGAATCCATGATGTGATGGTAATTGGTTCCTACTGATGATATGAACTGCTGCGTCTGCTCTTTGTTAGCACAACTAAGTTATCTGGCTTCCTTTGCCGGATTTTGTGTTTGGTCGCTGAGCTTTCTGCCTGAATTACTATTACTGCATTTCTTTGCCTCAGTGAAACAAGAGGTGGAAAGACATGTTTGGTTTCTGATTCTGCTGGGATGTGATGCTGACTGTACGGGAAGTTTGGTATATTTTATAATTTTAATTGTTCCAGCTTCTTATTTGTTTTAGCTATTTGGGGTTCTGAAGCTCCGGCAGAAGTTTCTGGTGGTGCTATTTATGTTAAATATTAAATATGCAGGCTCTTTACCAATATCCTTGTTTTTTCCCCTTACCCTGGACTACTGCATAATCTTGTTAGTGGAGTGTGGAAGTCTTACAACTATTGCAATTTTACAGATTGCTGGAGGTCTGATCTGTGTAGCACCATGGACTCGTCAGAAGAGACTGGAGGCTCCTCCACAGAAGAGAACTACTTTGTGAACTACACCTTCACGGATCGCTCCCACTCGGGCCGTGTGGCGCAGGGCATCATGAAGCTCTGCTTGGAGGATGAGCTGTTTGCCGATGTTACAATATCTGTGGAAGGCAAAGAATTCCAGCTGCACCGTTTGGTCCTCTCGGCTCAGAGTTGCTTCTTTCGTTCCATGTTCACGTCCAACTTAAAGGAGGCCCACAACCGAGTGATTGAACTGCAGGATGTTAGCGAGAGCGTCTTTCAGCTCCTTGTGGACTATATTTACCATGGGACTGTAAAGCTGAGGGCAGAAGAACTGCAGGAAACCTACGAAGTGGCAGACATGTACCAGCTGACTGCCCTTTTTGAAGAATGCTCCCGTTTCCTGGCCCGAACAGTGCAGGTTAGGAACTGTCTGCAGGTCATGTGGCTGGCAGATCAACATAGTGACATGGAGCTCTACACAGCTGCCAAACACTGTGCCAAGTCGCACTTGTCTCAGCTTCAAGACACAGAGGAGTTTCTACACCTACCTCTCCGCCTATTGACAGACATCCTTACAGGTAAGGAGTTTTTGAGGCTAGTTAGAGTGTGAATRCGGAAAGAGACTTGAGACTGCAGCCTGAGAGCGTGGTAGGATTTGAATAACCAAGACAGATGGAAAGGCACAAGCCTTCATAATCGCTGTATTCAGGAGCTGAGCAAAGCAAAATAAAACATGATGCATAATTTCATCAGAAAAAACTGCTAAGCCAGGACTTTAAAACCTGCCAATGATGCTGCTGTACAATTCCATTTTTGTGGATTTAGATATMATTTCCTAGAGAAAGAAAGAGTGTAGATCAGGCCTCTACATACATGCTGTGTTTGGGACTCCCAGAGCGGTGTCCTTTCTTTTTGTAATTAAAATATAACCAACAAAAACCTGTGTAAATGGATACATTACTACACTYTGTGTCATATGAACTTTATTTGCTGTTATACCTTTAAACCTGCCATGACTGGATTTTTTTGAATATTGGCAAATCTGTCCTTGAGACTTAAAATAGCCTTTAAAGTTGATGCTGTGTCAGTCTTTACAGATACATATCTGTCATATTTCCTTTGCATCTAAAGACAGTCACAGTCAAAAACCTATTGAGAGTATGCATTGACAGCTTAAAAAAAAAGTCCAAAATAAAACTAGAGGAATTTTGGTAACTGTTCCTGGTTTTGTAAACCTAAAATACTCAAAATTGTGGCTTTATTTAATAAAATTACACTTGAAAATAAAGCTATAGGTGGCCAGTCTATATATATGGAAATATATACATACACCTATATATATATGGAAAAGATTCTTTTTTTTTTTTCTTCTTGCAATACCTGTGTGTTGTTTTAGTTAATGGACAGTTAAAGAGAGCCTGTTAAGTGTAGAATGTTTCCTATTATTACACTACTAAGGAAAGCTACAGTAGCTGATCTTAGTACATAAACARATATCCAGTCTTGAGGGTCAGCTGTCTGATGAAGTGCATGGGAAAGAAAAATTGTTGCAAATCACCCTTTGATGGATTAACTTGAAGGAGCAGTCAATGATCCAAGAAATGCAGCTGCTGCAGTCCTTAAATAGGAGATACTTTTTGCTTAAATGAGAGAATGTTTTTCGTCCTCACAAAGCCCGTAAAGTCTCTTTCCTGCCCTCTTTGTCTCTGTCATAGGTTCATTTGTTGAAATTCATCCAAAATATTTTAAATCTGGCAACCCTATCTTCTTAAATTTCACCAAGCTAATTGGATATAGATGCCTTGGCAGTACTGATTATGTCTGCCAAAATCTATTACCCGTTTTCTCCCTTATTCCACTCTAAAGGAGTGAGGGGGTTTGTGGCTGGGTGGTGAGCAGGAGTTGGAGAAATGGAGAGTCATGGGTGCAGGTATCTTTGATTTTTGTGTAGACCTGATAAATTCCTTTCTGTCCCTCGACCACAGATGGCGTCCCATGCTCTCAGAACCCAACGGCTGCCATAGAGACCTGGATCAACTTTAACAAGGAGGAGCGAGCCGGTTTTTCAGAGACACTGAGATCCAGCCTGAAGGTAGTAAGAGACTGTCCTGGGCTTAGTACAGCACTGCAGTGGTTCTACCCTTCCCAGGGAAGGGATCTTCTGCTCACCGGGGTCACTTGAAAGTTGTGAAACCTGAATTGTCATTGTGGTTCATGGTGCTTGTGTGAGTAATATGGAGGTCCTAAATAGAAACCTCACTGACAACTGCTCCACCTTCACGCTGCTGTTGCCAGAAAATGGRGCCATGCCATCAGTAGCTCATTTCACCAGATGCCCAGTTACTGAAGAGCCCATTCAAAAATCTTAACAGTTTGGCATTCACCCTGTAATTATTCTACTCACTCAGTGATGTGACCAGCTTTTAATTAAACTGCAGACTCTAGGGTTCAGACGAACAATGTTGCGTGCTGCTAGGTCAGGTGTGAGAGGTGGCTTGAAAAGGCTTTGAGGCTCTGAATCCTGAGCRCTCTAAGGTGGCAGGTATTGGGAGCAGGTGACACATTACAGGTTCACAGAGGGTCCTAAAACACTAAAAGATTCAGTCTTAGGCATCCCTAGTGTTTGTATAAACGTGCGTGGGTCCTGTTGTGGCTGACACACTCCTCCTTTCTGTCAGGTGATTGGAGAAAACGTTCACATCTACCTGATTGGCAAGGAGTCATCACGTACACATTCGCTCGCTGTGTCCCTGCATTGTGCTGACGACGACTCCATAAGCGTGAGTGGCCAGAAYAGCCTGTGTCACCAGATCACTGCGGCCTGCAAGCATGGTAGTGACCTATACGTTGTTGGTGGCTCCATTCCACGACGCATGTGGAAATGCAACAACGCAACGATAGACTGGGAATGGTGTGCCCCTCTGCCCCGTGACCGGCTCCAACATACCCTTGTCTCTGTACCAAGCAAGGATGCTATATACTCACTGGGGGGGAAAACTCTGCAGGACACTCTCTCTAATGCTGTCATATATTACAGAGTACGAGACAACGTATGGACAGAGACCAGCCAGTTGGAAGTGGCTGTGTCTGGAGCTGCAGGTGTAAACCTTAACGGTGTCATTTACCTGCTGGGAGGGGAAGAGAACGATTTGGACTTCTTCACCAAGCCCTCTCGGCTTATTCAGTGCTACGATACCAATACAGAAAAATGCCATGTGAAGCCATATGTACTGCCCTTTGCTGGCCGCATGCACGCTGCCGTGCACAAGGATGTGGTCTTCATTGTAGCTGAGGGTGATTCGCTGCTGTGCTACAATCCCTTACTGGATAGCTTCACCCGGCTATGCTTGCCCGATGCTTGGAGCTCAGTACCTTCCCTCTGGAAAATTGCCAGCTGCAACGGCAGCATCTACGTCTTTCGTGACCGCTATAAAAAGGGGGATGCAAATACTTTTAAACTTAACCCAGCCACCTCTGTGGTAACAGTTACAAGTGGCATCAAAGTGCTGCTCACTAACCTGCAGTTTGTCCTGGCCTAGGAGGGAAAAACAGGCCCACTGCTAGAAAGGGCGGAAAAAAATTTCTGCCGTGCACTTCAGAGGCATCCAGCATCCTCAACATCAGTTCCACTTATTACAAACTCACAGCATCCAGTAAGCAGCCCATCCTCTGTACCTGCACAGGGGAAGTGCCTGCCACCCAGCTGTGGGCCTATTCTCTTACATAGCACTCTTGAACTGTTGCATCTTAGGTTTCAGGTGGACTAAATGCCATTACTGTAATCTCTTGATAATAAGCTGCTTGTGTTTGAGGCCAAAACTCCAGCAAGTAGCTTTTTTAGCCTGGAACCAGCCACCAGCTGGACATATGGACAATCTCCTCCTTGGCCCAGACTGCTAGTTTTAACTGTCCAGGAGACTGCATTGCTGCTCTTGCCAGTGATGGAGGGTAGATGTGTTCTGTCTGTCTGCAGGGAAGTCTTCATTTAAACGTGTCCTTGTACCAGCAGGAGGGACTAACGGGAATGATATTTACAGGGGACAGATTACAGAGCTGAGCCCAAATCATGATTGAATTGTAGGCTTGAGCACTTCTAGAGGAGTGGTACCAAACTGGGACCCTGCTTTCTGCTGCACTGTCACCTAGCATAAAGTGGGATAGAATTCTTGAGAGTATTGGCTTTCTTATCTGTACAGGGAATCCCARTTGTAATCATAACACAGTGTTGGTGGAATTAAGTCCACTTCCTCCTACCCCTCTCTCTCACTGTAACCCTTTGGGTGAGAAAGTGAATAAAGTCTCTCCTGAGACACAGTTTTCTTTTCCTTTGTTGCAAATACAAGAGCATTATGTGGATGGCAGTTTGGCTCTGCACTGATACTGTGTGTGTGGAAAAACCTTTGGGGCTTTAAAAGAACTAAGAGACAAGTCATAAGGAGAAAAGCATTAATGAAACAGCTCACCCTGCCCTTTGAAGTAGTGTATTATAAAAAACTTCTTTATTGATGGCCAAGAAATACAAAACATGAGCTTTCTTTAGTTCATCAAGATACATTTTGTGTTTTTTTTTTTTCTAAGAAGCTGAGATTTTTTTATGGTTCTTCCTGACTCTCTGCAGTTGTTCCAGCAATTATGCTCCTGTAAAATTCCTCGAGGACCTGTACCTGTTTTTGCCGAATGAGGATGTGGGGACGGATCTTGGCAATAGCCTCTATTGCTTCCTGAGGGGTCCAGTGATGCAGCTGAAAAGGCAGAAACACTGCACATGAAGCTCTGTTCTACCCTTCCAAAGGTTAATGGGACCTTCATGGAGGCAACAGATGTGAAAATTCAATTAGAAAACTTGCCCCTTTTGTCCCTCCCAAGTTAATGCAAGTTCMTGAAATGCATACCTCAGTTTAAAAAARAAAAAAGTTGTCAAGTATTGCCATTTTTCTTTCTCTCATGCTTCCAAGATGTAGCTTCCTGCCCTAGTTCCATCAGACTGGGGGAAAAGTTTTTTAAAAAACTTTTTAAAAATGTATTTATTTATTAAATCTCTTTGTTAGTATTGCCCTCGTTCCTGCACTTTCATGTCTTACTAAGGAAAGGTCTTCCAGGGAGTTTTTATGAATCCCAACAGAAGGATCTGCAGGTAGGATTTTGCTTTCAGAGGTAGTYTATGCAGTTGAATCTGCAGAGGAACTCGGAAATCACTTCTTTTGCTCTTGAATTAYGTTTTTAGAGGTGTTTCCAACTTTGGGCAAAAAGGGGAAAAGTCTGAAGGAAAGGAAAGGAAGTTTGGCTGCTCGGTTAGTAAATTTACCCTCCTGGAGCGACTTGTTCTTCCCGGCCCAGCCTGTTGCGGTTTCTGGAGCAGAATCGCGCCGCAGAGGCCRGGCGGCCCCGGAGCGCGGCCGCTCGGGGCACGAAGGGCACCCCCGCCGTTCGCACCGCGCCCCCCTTACCTGGATCAAGTAGGCGGCCACCATGGTGGCGCTGCGGGAGCGCCCCGCCTTGCAGTGCACGTAGACGCTGTGGCCGCGCGCGCGGTGCCTCAGGATGAAGCGCACGCCCTCGTGCAGGTGCCGCAGCGGCGGCGCGCCGCTCAGGTCCACGGTGCTGAGCCGCAGCTGCTCCACGCCCATGGCCGCCCACTCCTGAAGCGCGCGGGGCACCGCGGGTCACGCGGCGGGGCGCGGGGCTTGTGTCACCCGTGTCCCGCCCGCGGCGGCGGAGCCGTCAGGCGGCCGCGCTCACCTGCGCCGAGCAGCAGAGGAAGCGGGTCTCGTACTCCTCGTTGAGGGTGAGCACGGCGCGCACCTTCTCCTCGGCCACGAGCTGCGCAGGGGCACACGCGCCGTCAGGGGGCTCGGCACGGCCCGGTTCGGCCCGGCCCGGCGCGCCGCACGCCTTACCGCGCGCCCGGCCGTGTACAGCAGCGTCGGGTAGAAGAGCAGCCGCGCCGCGCCCGCCGCCAGCGCCGCC
>PTEX01000007.1:6313388-6330202 GCA_003342815.1 Eudromia elegans | reverse complement strand
GGCCGCCGCTCCCTGGCCGCCGGGGATCCGGGCGCGCTGACAGCGCCGCAGGGCGGCGGCGGGGAGCCCGGCAGCGCCCGGGTGTGGTTGGGGCACCCTGGGCCCGAGGCGCAGCCCGGCGGCACCGCGGCGGGGCTGGGGCCGGGCAGGAGGAGCGGGGCCGGAGCGCGGCCTCACCCCCCGAGGAGGGTCTGCGGCCTGGGGAGGGAGCGGCGAGTGCTGCTGCCTGCGGAGGAGCCGGAAGGAAAATAGGGGGGGGGGGGGGAAAGGCTGAATATCATATTAATGTTAAATGCTTAAAGAATAAATACGAGCTAACAACAGGGAGATTTCCTTTTTATGGGAAATTGAGCAGCAGTCTGAATGGAGAGCCGTCCCTCCCTGGAGTTCGGGAGGAATAGTGGCCCAGATGGGCCCACCCTTGGGGCCCCCACGTGCTCCCTGTCCCAGGCTGCCAGGGAGCATTTCTCAGGTTTTGCAGCTTTCTTGTGTTGTGGTTCCACAGCGTGGTTGGTCAGTGGGTGTGTTTCACTGGCCACTCACTTGATGCAAAAAAATGTTTGTCTGGGATTCTCATCTTGAAACATGCTTTGCTTCTGATCTGCAAGAGCTGGGCCTTGGAGTGCCTTGCAGAGTTCATGGGGTGTGTGTTCATGCCCCTCCRGGCTCAACTCTTGGAGTTACCAATCACAGTAATTGCCAAATTCTCTCTTGGAGTATTTATTTATCTCTCCTAATTATTTTCTGTTCCTCCGRTAGTTTTATAGCACTGGCTTGGTATCGTGTATCCATAATAACTCTCCTCCCAACTCTGACTTGAGGGATTCTGCATAATGTTAGATTCTGTTTAATAGTATTGCTTACCTGCTTGTCATCCTGATAGGAAGCTTGCATGTGGGTGCACCCTGCAACTCTATATATCCAGCTGCGTCTCTTCTGGTAAAGCGTCCTCTGGGTAGCAGCATGACTCTCTCATCTGCCCAGGGATGTAGGTACACATGTATGCACTCGTACAACTGTTCCCTCAGCAAGGTTTTTAATACGAACAAACACGTCAGTGATTGTTTGTTTTTTAAGGAAGCTTGCCATTCCTCTTCAGCCTGTACTCACATCCCAAATTATTGGTAATGCTTATTCTGGGAAATTATATGCTGTTTTGTGGAATAGATTCACCTTTTCCAAATGATACCTCTGAGATGGATATATTTTTCCTTTCCTGTCCAAGTTTCTAGCATTATATTGGATAAAATGAAGGCCCAGATCCTCTTGTCTTAGTTATGTGCTTGACCTTATGTATCTTAGTGTGCTTTGTAAATAAAATAATCTAGGAATTTGAGAATCTGTTCAACTTGGGAACTTTATGCACTTAGAACAGGAGGAACATAATGTTCATAGAATGACATACTGTTGTAATTGAAAAGTGCTGTCATGCACGTCTTGGTGCTCTGCCTGTTCATGATTTGATGTTGAGTACTTCCTTTTGAAAGGGTATAGCCTACAATAATCAACAGAATTTACCTGTCTTTCAAAATGGAGGAATGGTAAAAAATGCCACAGTAGTACCTTGTGCTTTTTTACTGTGTCTACTTATTTCTGTTACTTCTTTCAAACTAGCTGTAGTGGTCAGACTATATGATAGGGAGAGGGTCTCTCTAACTATTGTTTCCTTGTCTAACAGCAGGAATTCTGTAAGTATGTGCTGGCCAGCACATGCATGCCTGTGCTGCCTAGCCTAGCATGCCTGTGCTGCCTACTCCACTAAGAGAAAAGTAAAACAGGCAACTGTATTATAGATACGATACAGCCATAGATATACAGGATTTATTGTTGGTGAGGTATATAATTATTCCATAATTTGCAAGTCCCTTGCAAGAAACCTTTATATAAATCAAATAATATTGAGAAGAGACAGAAACTATTACTGTATAACATAAAACTTAAGAAACTTTTTTTAATATTGTGTAATTTTTCTTTTGAAATTACAGCAAGCTATTTTATGATGATTGGTAGAAGGTCATAAAAGCTTAGATATGTATGTGATTCTTGAAAATAAGCTTAGATATGTATGTGATTCTTGAAAATATTTACAGTTGCAGTCAGTAAATAAAATGTTGCCTGTAATGTAGTCACTAACTGAAATTAACCAGAGCTTTGTCACCAGCAGGTTGTTTCTTAACTCCTTGCACCTGGTTCTGAAATGTGGGCTCTGGTTATCAGCTACTACTGCTGTTCTTAATTTCATCTGGCTGGCATCTTTATCACAAGACTTTCCAGAGAGCCTTCCCTAAATGAAATTTATTCATATATTTATTTATTTGTAACTTTGTGAGCTACATGGGAAGATCAATAGGCTTTTCTTTTTTTTTGAGGTTTCCTAGTTAATCTCTAAATCTGACAGTCTAAGAAGAACCCATTCAAGCTCTTGAGCTAGAGACCGCTCTTCAGTGAGTACATGAAGCAGTCTACATTTTCAAGTCATATTGTGAGATGTACTAGCAGAAGAGCAGCAAAGTCCAACAGACTCGGAAGATTTGCATTTCTGGCTTTTTATTTGTCAGTCTTGCCATAAATAATGCTTTATTTCAACTTAAGTATTTTCAAAAATTGCTTCTTATCTTCTAGTTTGCCATTTGATAGGCCTAGATGCAGATTTATTCATTGCCTTACTAACTGCCCTCAATCAGGAGGCTATAATTTTTACCAAATTGATGGATTATTTGGTAGAATAAAAGAAAAATCAAACATAAAGCAGACTAAAATACCTCAGAGTTTATTGGAATGGAAGTTTCAAATTGRGAGCACTTATCTAGGCCTTACAGTAGGTATTTCTCTTGGAATGTCCCAACAAAAGATCCTGAGTTGTGATTCCGTCACAAGGTTTAGCTGAGATTAGGAATTATATTCTTTAAAAAAGGGAGCCACTAGTTCTAATGTCCTAGCTCATGTTGTTAGAGATGACGGTTTCATGTGGAAAAATGCAAGATACTGTCTTTTCAGTTGTTGCTGGTTTGATCTTGTTTGTACCTAATATAGCATTTGAACATATAAAGGTGAAATATGCATGAGGTCAAAGCCGGAAATTTTCAGAAAGCAGGGGAGAAATTTAAACTGTTTTAAAGCTGCAGGGCAGGTTACTTGGCAAACACTTAGCTGCAGGGGTGAGTAGCTACTGCCTGAACTGTGATAGGCAGGGCAAGGCTATTACAACACGGCTTTAGTCTTTCTGACGTCTTGGGTAGGGTGGGAGCTTCAGTCTAGCTAGGTGCATTTTAAAAGAAAAAGCATGCTGACTTGATTCACAATGAACAATGAGCAGCTAGGTAGGTGAACAGGAGTCTTCAACATCAAGTTAGCAGTTTTCAGCTCTTTATTAATAAACATGTGTGCCACAAACGCTATTGCTAAAACTGATATTTTTTTATATGTGATATGAGAGGCTTATACCAAAAATGAGATTATGGTACATAAGTTTTCATTTTGTTGCCATGTACACCTGTCATCCTGCCGCTTACATTTGTTCAAGAATTTCAAAGAAAAGATAGTTGATGATGTTAATGATTTTTTTTTTTTTTTATCATTCAATAGTGAATGATAAAATTCACTCATTCCTCACAATATCTCATGGTCTGGATTTTTTTTTGCCTTGCCTCCCTGTCAGAGACAGGATACTTATGGCAATGGTAATTACTTTGTATTGATTTAGAGTGGACTTATAATTGGTTTAATGAGCTGGCTTGCAGTGATAAAGTTACAGACAAACTGAGATGCTGTAAACTGGGTTTGAAATTATGTATCTGGGATTTTGCAGTCATTTAACTAAATTAGTTATAAATTGGAGTAGCAGGTTTAGATCAGGGCATTTTCTTCTAATTTTTCTGTCATTCCAGCCTTGCTAGAATTCAGGCAAATGAGCAGTGAGTTTGGGTTCTTTATCCTTGCTTTTTGTAGCAAATCTTAAGGAGATCTTAAATCAGCATTTGAATAAAAGGCTGCTGAGTGATGAGTGCTGATGATGGCTGCTGAGTATCACAGTGTCTTGCTGGTACGCTGTCTAGCAGGCTTTACTTTGCAGGCAAATGTTCCTTCATGGTTGTGTATTGAGCGTTCTCAGAATGAGTTCTTCTCTTTCTCAAACAGAGTTGAAATTCACCGATCATTCATGTTGGTTTTGCTTGAAATTAATTATTTTTTTAAAAAAATTTGGTCTTCCTCTATTCTTTCACTTCTATCTGCAATTTCTTACTGTGGCTTTCACAATAATAGTGTAGTTCTTATTTACTGAGTTTTTAGTATTACATATTTCAAAGTAATATGCTGTTTGTTTCCAAGAGGTTTAAAAATCTTTTTTTCACTGAATCCATGGAAATTTCTTGCTTTTTTCCCCATCAAACTGTGCAGTCCAAGAGAAATTCCAACATATGCGGGATATCCATATTTTTTTCAGAATCTGTTGAAAGGGGATCCGTCTCAAAGCAAAGGAAATGGTTATTTGTGAACTCTGTAAATCAGATGAAGTATTTAACGGACAGTGTCCAAGTCTTCTGAAAATAGTTGCATCCTCTTTAATCTATCATAGGTAGAGATTTGCAGAATGAAGACCCTGCTTCTCAATATCTTTGGAAAAAGTTACGATTTGGAGCTGGGTAGATGATGCTTTTTGTGAGATGACAATGCCATTTTTTCAGGAACAGAAGATACTCTCAAGGTCGTGTCTAGCTCTTGTATTTTCAGTAGGAAAAGTGAAGGGTAAACCCAGCTCTTTTCTCCCTTGTAGTTGTGCATTCCGAAGTAGAGCACATCCTCAGCATCTTTCTCCTTACTTGCCTCCATCTCCTCGTTATTTATCATCCAAAAACAACTGTTTCCTATTTAAATATCTAAATTAGAAAGATGTCATGATGACAGATTGGCTACATGAAAAAGCATTTTTTTTAACTTACCTGTTATGATATTATGACTGTGCAGTGACAGGTATAAAGAAATTTTCTTGAAAAGTCTTCACCTGTATTAGAATTTGCATTTAAACATGATCAATGTGTGAAATCTTTTAGAGAGAAGGCAACTGCCTATTTACTTCTCCAAAGCACAGTTTTGATTGCTCAGAAAACTCATCATATTTTAGAGGACTTAGAAAGTAAATCAGAATCTCTTGATATTTATGGAGTAGAGCCCTGATTACTAAATTTTGGATTGTGCATCCAGTGCCTGAATTGGATCATTATCAATCTGGATATAGATAGTACTATGTATATTTCACAGTTAAAGAAGCTGGGATAGTATTAATTCTGTGCTACAGAACTTGTTTGAGAGAATGTTTGTGGGGTTTTTTTATATTTTGTTTTGTTTGCTTAATTCAACAGTACTAGACTTAGCAGGCATCTTGTGGCTAAATAAAAGGGCCGAAGGACTAGGACATACCCATTTTGAAGACCTATCTGTTGCGCTTCTCATTCTGAATTAGTTACTGTTTTTCTAGGATAGCTGAAAGCTTCTACTTATGTGCAAAAACTTTCCTGATAACTTGTATAAGGCAGTTTTGTGTCACTACTATATGTGATATAGTAAGTATAGGAAATGACAACAGAATATAGTAAATCCATGTTATGGAAATTGCCAGCTTCCATATTTTGCAGCCTTCCATACCTCTGCATTGAAAAAAGTAGGAACTAAGCTACAGCTCTTTTTTTTTTTTTTTTTTTTTTTTTTTTTTTTTTTTTTTTTTTTTTTTTTTTTTTTTTTTTTTTTTTTTTTTTTTTTTTTTTTTTNCCCCAGTATTTAGAGATTTGGGGTTTGAGTTACATTAATAGTTGCTGCCTTTTTGTGCCAGAATACCAGAAGGAAAAACAGCTGGAAGTTATACAGAGGTGATTTTCTTCCACTTGATTTTAGAAAGAGTATATAGAAAATGACTTTGTCTGTGCTTAAATGGTGTAGTAATGGATTGCTGGGAAAGCAGACTTGGGATGTGTTAGGTCACTGTGATAGTTTGTATCAACTAATGGGAAAATTCTACTTACTAGCTTAGGAAAAGGACTTTAAAGATTTGGAGGTAGTAGGGGCAAAATGATTGCTATAATTAGGGGGAAAAAAAAAAAAGGCAAACCAACGACTTAGTATATGGATGTGTGCTCCCAAAAGTGACAAGGAAGATCTGGCCAGTTCAGTAATTCTTGAAGTGCTAGTGAATGTGGCATTCCCTGGAAATGATATTTTGTCCTGTGTCCAAGCAACTGCCTGGATTCTGTTAGATGGAGAGTATTAGAAGTTTCTTGCAAAGGTGGACTTGAGCAAAATGAACTTGGAGCCTGTTTCAAACCAGTAACTCTTTCTTTAACTTTGTGCATTTTCTTTCCCAGTGCAGTATGATGAGGAATGAGTGAGTGTGTGTGAAGGAGCTTGTCTTAGCAATGGTCTCTCTCRGAGACCATGTATGGGTAAAGCAGTTGGGCTAGTTTGGCTCCCTGCTCCTCCCTCCTGGAGAGCAGAGCAGAGTCTGTTCTGCTGAAATGCTTGTTCCACTTTGTGCTTTCTATATTTGTACAGCAGCAGCACGCTTGCTAGCGAGGCACTGCAGCCGCCCCTGTGCGCGGTCAGCGTTYGCTGGGCGCAGTTGAGAGCCACTGCTTACAGTCTCTGTTGTTACGTCCGTCTGTCTGTCTGTCTCTGCGTCTCTGGGAAGGACTGGCGTTCCTGTGAAAGGTGATCTGTTTGTGGGTGGTTTTTGTGTGATTTGTACGTGTCAGTACCTCGAAGTGGGGAGCCAGGCCTGGGAGTGGAGGAGGGCAGGCAGTCGCCTCCCAGGGACAGTGTGTAGCAGGTCGTAGGAACATCAGAAAAGTTCAATTTTAGCCTCCAGAAGAGTTGCTGGCTTCTAGAATGAGGGTTTAATGYCACTGCCTGCATTGGGCCTAGATCCTGCCCTTAAAGGTCTGTTGTCACTGCCTGCCGTGAGGATTAATGAAAACTAGATCCCGTGAGTGCTGTCTTCCCTTGTTATGGGCAAGGGGGATTAATGAGGAGCTAGACCCTGGCCAGCCTAGTTTGGAATAAGGAGCTGGCACTGGGGGATGGGACTACAGGGAATACCTAATAAGGAAGAGCTGGAAACCTGTAACTAGGATTTCCCTATCTGTATATTTGCATAAGCTTCATATTAAGGTCCTGCATGGGGCACAATGACTATTCAAAACTGCTTTTCTTCAGTACTATATCAGATGAAAAAAAAAAACCTGTAGCCTAGTGCAGAAAGTCAGCTGCTGACCCGGTAGTAAACGGTGTTGATAAGACATTCCTTGAGTAGTGGAGAGGGGCTCAAAATAGTGGCAGCAGCTGAATCTGTGCTTAGTGTTGGGGAAAATGTTCTGGGAGGGAGGAGGAGGGGGGAAATAGATAAGAGGGGCTTTATCTGTCTTTTAGGGGATGCTGCCTATTTACAAATCCTGCTGCCTCTTGAGCTTCCAAGTACTCAAATAATCAAGCTGTTTGTTTCTGGATTTTGAACTAGAAAAACCTTTACTTGGGAAATAAAAGGCAGAATATTTGCTAAAATCTTCCTTGAGGACCATTTTCCAGAAACTGTTATTTGCATATTCTGTCACTGCATTGTGCCTAGCCTATATTCTCTTGAGGAGAGATGGGGCGGAAGCTATATATATCTTAAATTTGAAAGAAGCATTTTTTTGAGGCAACTGTGGGGGAGGATCTCAGCCTCCCAAAAATATCAGGATCATACTTTGTCTACAGGCAAGGAACTGTGATTGATGTGTGACAGAGGGTCATTTTGCTCTGGGACTGCTTACACTCAAGTGACTTTGTTGTGTGCCTGGTTTCTGATCATTCTTTCTGCAGTGGGGACACACTAAGATAGTTGTCTCTTCATCTGGAAAACCTGTGAAATTGACTATGAATATGTAGCTTCTGAGACATTACACTCTGTCCTAAGTGTCCTGATGTCTTTTGCAATTCCCACATACTCCTTAAGGYCTCAGCTTTTTTTTTTCTCCTTTTCCATTTCCTGTCTCCTCTGTTACCTTCTTCAATTCATACTGTCCAGAAGAGAGTAACAGAAGCAAAATCTGAACTGTTTCTAAGTTGCAATCACTAATTTAAAGCACACTTTAACATTTTTACATGCTGATGTTTGAGGTTACTCAATTCCTATGCTTGGACATGTTTTCTAGTAGCATGCCTAATTTTTGCTTGCAGTCTCATAGCAAGGACATGATCAGGCAGTTTTCAAAGGCTTCTTGAGAGAGTATTCAGTGTTTTGTTTGTAAAACATTGTCCATTCTGTGAAATATTTCATGGTAAGATAGGGGAATATAGAAGTTTTATGTTCACCAAATGGATTAAACAGGTAAAGTAGATAGACCCAGGCCGCAGAATGACAGCAGGGGATTTAAATCTGCCATTCTGAAAAAATCTTCTTACAACAGTATGCAAGAGAGTTACATTGTTTAGAGCCAAGCTGTCAATTATGTTTCTTGGAAGCCAAATGCTTTATCTGTGTAGTAAATCTGTCCCGTACCTATTGCCCAGTAGTGCAGAAAGAGTGATTTGTTATTCAGCCTATTTTCAGTTTGAGTGATTTATGTGGCATAATATAGTGCTTTAGGTATTTATAGATAGAAAATCCTATTGGGTGCATGTACGTTGAGTTTCAGGGGGAATGCCCATTAATCCAGTCAGGATTGACTGCATTGTTGTCCTGTTTGTAGAAACAATTTCAGCAAGGCTAGAGACAAGTGAGAAGTTAAATCTTATCTGGCCATCTTTGACATGCAGGCCCTGGAATTCCACAGGAGGGGTAACTTCCTACCTTCTTACCTGTAGTACTTTAATTCTTCACTAGAAAAAAAAAATGCTTTTTTTTCTTCACTATCATGATCATGCATTTGAGTAGTAATGTCGAACTAGGTGTTTACATGTGTGAAGATTATGGGCATTTGGAATTAAGTCCAGGGTTTGTTTGGTGTTAGTTACAGTTATAAATGTTGTTCAATTGCAGTTATGGGTAATACACTCAAGGAGGGAAAGCATGAAATGTGTAAACTGAAAAGGTTTTACTTTTGCTTTACAAAGATAAATGTTATATATTAACAAAGAATAGGAACTGAAGTGTCTTTAGAAATTAGATGCAATCCACTGATAAAGAAGTAAGAAGCTTAGTTGTCAGTAGTAGAATGCAGCTGTAAAGGGACAGTATAAAGGTGATTATGTGAAAAAACATGTACACATAGGTCTTACAAATCATGTTTTTCTTAATGGAAATAGTGGAAGCCATAGCACTTGGGGCTTTGAAACTAAGAAGAATTAATTGCTAGAAAATTAATTATGGGACATTCACCACTAGACATGATGTAGTTCTGTGAGTAATTAGAAGAAGCATATGCCAGTATTGCTGTGAAAGCTTCCTGTTCCAGCTCTTGTATATTCCCACTCTCTGTACTGCCAGGAGCACTGGTGTGGTTGGACTGTGAAGTGAATCAGTCAGAATTTGTTCCTGTTGATATTTGTAGGTTAGACAAGCCTTTGTTCCTCAAGCTCATGGAGCAAAAGTGGGAATGGATAGCCAAAGGAGAGACAGGATGGGCTATAAGTCTTTTGGTGAGACCACTGGCTTAAACTGGATCTGCTGTAAGAGTCTTAGATTTTTTTCAGACCCTTTTGTCCCATTTTCTCTTTTTAGAAAGCTTGCACCCCATCTTTTCTAGAAATAAAACCTCAAAAAGTRAAATAAGAGTTGTTTGCGTCTGATGTGCTATGGCACACTGAATCTGGTCCTACAGAGAAATACTAGATTAGGTCATACCATGTTACATTATGAATTCAGTAGTTGATACATGATGCAGCTGCACAGAGAAGTCCACAATTCTTCTGACATGAGACCAGAGGGGAGAGTGTGGCACACAGATTGCTATATGTGAGTTTTCAGTATCATTTTCTTAATCCAGATATGTRGAGTAAAGAAACCCCAGGAATTCAGTGAGATATATAAAAACATTTTGTCTGTTTTGATGCATCATTAGGACACGCAGCCAAAACTGTATTTATAGTACTTGTTTTGTCATAAAGTTTCTGGACACTTCTGCTACCGTTGGAAGCCAGCTTATGTCATACTGTGCCTTCCAGGAAAAGAGAATGGAAAAATGTTTGGAAATGYGTGCAAGTGAAGAGTGTCAGAAAATATGTGTGTGAAGCTAAAAGCAAACCCTAAACGGCTCCCATTCTTGGCAAAGCGCGTTGACGCACTTTCCCTGCGTGCAGCTGAATCTAATGGTGCTGAGTATCACAGTTTTTGCAGTACCTGCAGCACCTTCCTGCCCACCCCTAAAGCTCTTGAGTCAAGCCAATAATGGAATTGTGCACAGCACGGAGGGCTGCTGGCCCTTGGGGAAGATGGCATCGAAGCTCTCCGTGAGCATTAATTAATAAAAATGAGCAGCCTGGAGCCAGTGGTTGTGGGTCCCAGTAAGGGCCATGAGACCCTCCAAGAGGTTTGTAGAGTAAAAGGCAATAAAAGGAGGACATTCACTTCCAGTTGCTTTTAGGTGACTTTTAGATGTTTGTGATTAGGGAGGAAACCTATTCTTCGGCCAAGTAAACTCATCTAAAGAGTCACATTAAATTTATGAATGGTGTTCAGGCAAAGATAACGCCTCAAGGTGCTGCATGGCTTTATGCATAAACGTGTTTTCAGTTGYATTAGGTTATGAATTAGTGCAAGAAATGTATTTTTCTAATTCTTCTACAGTAGGCAGTATAGTTCAGATACTGTAGAAAAACATTGAAGAGAGAATATATTCTCCATAAAAGAAACCAAACTGTAAAAATGTTGAGAAATGGTGACAAATTTTCATAGAGTTTTGGTGCAAGCTTAGGAAGAACTCCTTTTCCATAAAAATGGCTAGATTTTTTTCATTTAGATTTTTGAATACTAGTTGGGAAATTTTGAAGTTAATGTTTCCACAGCAATGGCATAGCATTTGACTCTAAAGAAAGAGTACTAAATGTTTTGAAAGCTACAACTCGACACACAATATTTGCATCACTTGAAGTGTTAATGAAAACTATTTGTTCTTGGAAGTGATTTGAATCAGTGTTCATTCTTTAAAATAGATCTTTCAGCCTAAGTCTGCTGATGTCAATGAGTATATTTAAAGAGTTGTATCTATTTATTTCTGCAAAGACTTGAAACTCGTGCCTATTTTTAAAAAAGGCGTATTTTTGCTGTCTGATTTGCAAATGTGGCCATGGCAGGTTGTGCAAGGTTCAGGGCAAATATTTGTCTAATGTAAGCCAAGAAAGAGGCCTATAGAGATTTAAAATGAATCACTATTTTTATTTCTTTGAAATATAAGTGTTTATATTTCATTACTTTATGAACTAATTATCATATAACATTATATCAGATTGTTAGAATTTCATACCTGCTTAGGAAATTTTATTCGGTTGAATTCTGATCCCCCAAAATTAGTGCTTTTTTTATGAAGTTATCTGTGGCATTTGTTGCTGAGATGCAGGTGTGACAATGTGATGATAATCTTTGGCTCCTATTAAATACTTTCTATCAGTTGTTCTTAACATATGTTTTACAATGAAAACAAATCAGATGATATTAATGTAATGCAAATGAAAATACCTAGGATCATGCTTTGTCTAATGTTATTTAGTCCCACAGTTAGTAACAGATCTTGGGTCTTTTAAGCCCCAATCTCATATTCTTAGCAGTAGACTAGAGGACTGATTGGCATTCTCAAAGTGTGTCTCTTTGCACTTTCCTTATGGGTGATAAAGCTAGTGTTTAATCTTTGAACAGTTTAAGCTGTAATTGTTGACTGAGCGTGGAACAGACATTGCAGATATGGACTGCATCACAAATCTTGAGAATTTTGTGGTATTCTACTTACCTGAAGCACGAGGATTAAAATACTTTCAGCCTTCCTTTTTATTTTAGACTTCGGTAGTCCCAAAAYATGCGCTCACTTTGTTCTTCATTGCATTTTTCCTGTTGTATCTGTAAACCAGAGTAGAACAAAACTGTCCTGTGAGTAATTCAGCTGKTTCATTTACTAACTATTCAGGTTGTCTGTTAACCTGTGTGTGYATTGGTGCTTGTGCCCAGGGCGCTGAAGAAAGCAATATTTGACAGCTCTGTCCTCAAAAATAAAACGAACAGGTACAGAGAAGAGGARCAGTTGCCCTGAACTGAGCAAGTTACTCCTGATGCTGAGATGCTGAGAGGTTCGGGTGGTATAAAGATTGCAGTGACAGATAGGAAGCGCTCAGATAAGAAAGTAGAGCTGTGTCTCTTTGGCTGTCAGCTTCTCATTGCCACCTCCATTGCCTTTTTTATCCTCATAGTATTTACTAGAAAGTAGTGCTCTTCCCATGGGTTGAGGCCAGACGTGTGCAGTAACTGAGACTTCCCATGTTCTGCATGGGCCTCCTGCTCACAGCCTGGTTTGTGCAGTGCACTTGCCCCTTCACTCTCTGGCTCTTYCATTTGCTCCAGAGAAATGGATATTTTTGTTTCCTTTTTTTTTTTAGCTCTGGCCATATTGAATAATACATGCAAGTGTGTAAATCAGTGTAAAAAGTGAAACCAGGCTTGCACTGACTCATCATAGAGACTGCTGTCTCCAGGGTATATATCTGAACTAGAGGTTTGGGGTCTGTTGTCACCTTATTAATGGTGAATGGTAAACCTGGCATCCCACAAACATTAATTCCTGGAAAGTGCAATTGGAAATCAGAGCTAACTTGTCTAGACAAGTGCTGACTGCCATAGTAATTTCATTGATCAGAATCCATTAAATGAGTCAGTAATTTCTTGCAGATGCTCCCTGGAGGGAGCTCTTGGGAGAGACTGAACTTTTGCAACTAGGAGGGGAATAGTATCACTAGATTTGTTTGGCTTCTCTGTTGTCTGGTATTTACTGGCCMGAGCTTCTCGTTTTCATTACCAGCCACAGTCCTATTTGTACTGTATTGCATGCCTAAAGATACATCTGTTCATTCAGCAGTAGCAGTGGATTTTGTTGATCTTCGATCTGGTGGAGCTAAGTGCTAAGCCCTCTTTTTTCCATATGAGGTTGTCAGGTGGTGTCYGAACTCTGCCCCACTCTGTGCAAAGAAATTCTCTACAGAGAAGCAGCATTTCAGTCTGGGCGGGAGAAATGTCCTTTGCAGAGGCTGCAATGAGGTGTCACAGTTTGCACCTTTTGATTGCTTTATTGTCTTCAGGAGGAATGCATGCCCTTACATACACACCAGCCTCTGATGCCGTCATGAATGTGCAGCTCGCACAAGACCTCTTGCCACCTCTGTTACTGCAGAAGTGCTCTGCTACGTGTTGTTAGCAGCATACCAGCCATATATCCCTTGAGCTGAAGCATTCAAGTCCTGAGTTGTCAGATTCTTTGGCCTTTGGGCCAAGACTGCCTGATGCATAAACTTGCATAAAGTGTTCAGTGTATTTATRTTCTGGATGCAGTTAAACCAAACAGTATTGTTTTGAGAAACATTTATGATTTAACAGTATTCTCTCCAACTCCCTACAGGTGATTGTCTGATTTGCTGCTCATCTTTTTAGACTTTTATTGAGTTAGATTTGACCTTTGATTCAGAGAGGTGTATGTTTTTTCTCTCTGGTATCCAAGAGTTATAGGTTCCTCTGGCTATGGTAACWGTACTTGAGTCATCTTTGAAGTTTTTAAACTAATTCTCAGAGTGGTTTATTGGTATATTCTAAAGTGTTTGTAAAACCAGTGTGTTTTCGTATTTCACGTTTTACTGGAAGTTGAATATCACAAAAATATAYCTCTGTATTTTGTAGCGGCTCCATAAGGCTTATAAATACCTGACAAAGTTTGGGTTTAGAGGGAAGAGAAAAATAARCATATTTATTACTTGATGTTTTGAAGCCAAGGCTGCTAGCATGCTTTTGAGACCACTTTTTCAGCATAAACAAATACTCTTTAATTAAACTTCAAAAAAGCAAAGGAATGTGGGTGAGGTGGAAGAAGGTGTCCTCAAGGTAAAATATTTGCCTGAATCACTAGTGAGATCTTCATAACCAGGAGTGTTGCTTTAAAACAAAGTAAACAAGAAGTATATAAAGTGTTTTCTGAACAATAATCACTTTTCTATAATACTTTAGAAATAAATAAATGAGTTTACATTTTTAAATGCTCATATCAGGTAACTGAGGTCCCTGGGTGAATTTTTCTTTTTCTAACTGATGTTCTGAGAATTTATTTGTTTTTGTTCAGGCTGCTGTGCTCAATTTGAAGGGTATAATCCTTAGGACAATTGAACAAATTTGGAATAAATTACAAGTGAAAATGACTATAAAATAATGATGAAAAAATCTTGAGACACCTCACTTTGGAAAAGAGATTGTGAGTGCCTATGATAAACATGTAGTTTGCTAGTGGAGCAATTGGAATGATGGAGGAGAGGGATGGCTTATTCTGGCTTCCAAGAAATAAAGAACATAGGCTGTGAAGGGGCCTGCAAAGCTTGGGAGACTGAGATTTCCCGCAGTCTTGCAAAACTCTGCTGGTGCAGATGAATGCAGTACTCTCMTAAGTGACCAGTTGCCTGTAAGTGAGCGGTTACTTAGAAGTAGGTAAATGGATTAGCATTTTTTTGTAATAACTGCTAGACAGCTTAAGGATAGTTCTGCAGAACTGTGTGTGACTTAAAGAGGAAAGGCTTTCCATACCCCTCCCCTCAAAATTTGGGTTTAGATACAAAGTCAGCCTTGCCTTGKGGGTCAACTACTGAGGCTTCCTGCAAAATAAGAAACCTTTATCACTGTACATGCCCCCTACTTATGAGGTGCAAGCAGATGTTGCTAGTGCAGAGTCTGTACYGTTCTTGACTGCTGATCCACTTAAGAAGTCAAAATAACCTTATCTTCATATTGTTAGTCATTTATGTTTCTTAGTTCAGAGGGTTGTGGGTTTTTTTTTTTTTTCCCATGCATTTCCTTTCATACTAGCCTACACTCGGCTCATCAGCCTCAGATTTGTTGTCATCCTTTACTGCTGCTGCTGTGAGAATAATACAATATGGTGGTTCAGGATTGTGGGTAGTGCTGGCAGTAACTTTGCTGCTTTCATGGGGCACAAAAAGCCAAACAGGTGGTGTAAATCTGCTCAGGATTGTTAGGAAGCCTCAAACTTCAGTTTTTTGCTTTTGCACGTTCTGTTTATTCTCCTTATTTTTTGAATACATGACTTTGTTTTCTAGTCTAGTAAGGATAGTTATCATCTCATAATGATTTTTTGTTACTAGAGATATGGTTTACTTCTAAACCTTTTGTAACACGGAGCTTCTATTACYTGATTTTAACTCCACAGTCCTCAATCTCTATTTTAATTTGTCTTTTAGAGTGAAGACTGGATCTGCTGGAGGGAGGTGCATAGCTGCAGGTATGAAGGAATTACAGTTCATGTTTTTCCACTGCTTATTGAAACCTCCTTTCAAAAGTCTAGAGAAAACTTTAGTCTCAGCGATGAACATGAATGTTTTCCTTTGCAGTGAGCAGTGCTCCCTGAACCTTGAGCTCCTAGCAGTTTCCTGCCTTTGTGATGCTATGGAGGGTTAGGAGTGTTAACAATTATAGACTGTGAATACTGGGTAAACAGGCTTTCTTATCTCCATTTGAGATGTAATAATTTTAGAAAAAAAAAATGAGAAACAGAAATATTTGCCATTGCAGTAATTTGTTGAACATATCAAATCTCAAATACTTTATAGTGCATGAAACCTGTATGATGAGTATTAGTGGAACAACTTCCTACATGCCGAGACGTATCAAATTATGTGCAGCATAATRGAAGTGTGGTCTAGGGTGAAAATGCTTGGAGGCAAACATGAGTATCTCGTGGTGCAGTTTTGTTAGTAACTGAAGTCCAGCAAGGTGCAGTTTCACTGCATGGTAGAGGCCAACCTAAGGACCTGATGTTGCCCTCTTGATTTTACTCACTTCTCACCTGTGTCATTCAGCTTCTTTGACTGTGTGTGGCTCTCATGGTAATTTGACTGTGTGGTAAACAATGCCACTTTGSTAACCCAGTGAAAACTTTTGTGATCAACTTATTTCCCCCGGGTTAGCAATTTAGATTCATTTTCTTTGTCAGAGGAGCCCCAAAGGAAGGGACCAGACAGTTTCATTTAACTGTGTACCTTAAGAGTTTCAGTTCTGTTCTGAAAACTATTAGTCTGTGACTGCTGTGCTAAATAACATTGTCATGCTCAAATAGCAGTGTTTGTGCTCTCTTGATGAATAACTCTGCTATGGCAAAAATGTTTCAGGCATGCTTTAGTCCACAGACAAAAGAGGGAAACTCTTTCGCAGGGAATTGGTTTAATAGTCGTATCATCTCCCAAACCTTGCAGAATGCTCTCGGTGACTTTGCCAGGGCCCTTTAGAGAGGAGGAGTATACACTTTCATCATTTG
Organism: Eudromia elegans; assembly: GCA_003342815.1. Taxonomy (NCBI): domain Eukaryota; kingdom Metazoa; phylum Chordata; class Aves; order Tinamiformes; family Tinamidae; genus Eudromia; species Eudromia elegans. Next base: position 6,313,730 of record PTEX01000007.1, on the reverse strand, counting down.
CAGGAAAGATAGGGGTTGTTTATTATTATTATTATTATTATTATTATTATTATTATTATTATTTCACTGATTTTTATCTGCTGAACTCTGTAAAACTAAGTTTTTTTTAAAACCTAGATCCCTTTAATCTTGCTGTGTTTCTGAGCCCTAGTATATTGCACAACCCCCTCTTCCCCAGGCAGTAGTACTTTTCACCTTATGAAGACAATGMTTACTGCTTCTCTTCACACAATGAACACTCTGGATCCTGACCAAAGTTTTGACTACATCTATTGATTGTTTTCCTTTCCTACTTTCTTTGGTAGCTGCTGTCCTAACCAGATGACCTTTTTTGTTTTGGTG
>PTEX01000007.1:6222423-6313243 GCA_003342815.1 Eudromia elegans | reverse complement strand
AATTTTTTTTTTTGTCAAACATTACTTTTGTATAGTGGCTTATGAACACTTACTATTTCGGGACTTCTGTACTTACACTTAGCAGATCCACACTCACTGTGTTCATAGTGTTCTGTTGGGGCACTGAAAATGCCTTTATACTGTTTAAATGCCTGATGAATAAAGAGCAAGCACTGTAGTGTTCATGATGTTTTGACTTCCCTGCCCCTCCCTTAGGATAATGCTGCCATTTTCCTGAAAACTCCATTGGGACAGATCTGCCCACCTGTTTTTTGGTGAAGAATAGAAACGCTTTTCTATTCTTACCTCTCACACATCCATCTTCAAATAAAATGTTTGCGGATCAGAGCTGGTTCAAAACAAAGCATTTGATATGGAGGTTGGAATGGATATTTAAATGTTCAAAATTCTTCTAGTCAGAAGGAACTTTAGATCTTCCTTAAACAAAGTTGATTCTTCCTCAGAATACTTCAAAAGCCATTTAAAGTTGTGCAAAGTAGATGTAAATTTCTGTCATTGTAGACTTTGTTTGGAGGGTCTGTTTTGTATTAGAGTTTTTTCTTTGTTGGTGAGTGATGGGATAGGTTTAGGTCTGTTCTCAAATGGAAAATTGGAGCGATCTGGTGCTGTATGTGCATTCTCCTCAGATAACATGCTACTCAAAKTTTTCATTTGGGTAAAATGAAATAGGAAAAGTTATAAAATAATGACTTTTTTTCACCATGGGATATTGTTAGCTGGTTCAGTTTTGTATTTGGATCTGTTAGTAGAAATAATTTGAGCCTGATGGTCTCCTTCAAAACAGCTCGCAGGACTACTCTGATGGCTGCAAAGGACAAAGAAACTTGAAACTTGTTGCTTTCAGTTTAGTCCCMAAGGTGTCATCAAAGCTCTAGGATTGGGGGAGAACTTCTAAAGTACTTTTAAAGGATTTTTTTTTTAAGATATCTGACTGCCTTTCTAAGAAGTATCAGAAATTCCAAAATTATTTAATAGTATGAATTATGTTCCCTCTGGATAGGTTACATATTACATTTGTTATGCCAAAAATCAACTTTATGCCCAATTCTTATTTTAAATTTTATGCACAAACACAAGGTATTTACCATTTACCAAAGCTGACCAAAGGCGTTTTGATTCACTGTTGCTCTCATGTCGGATAAGAAAAGGTTCGTATTTGCAATTGTGCTTGAATTGTGTAGCTCGTTCTTCAGGCTCTCTTAGGCAACTACATGGTAATTCTCTGTGTGTTTGACCCAAGTGTAATTGGCTGCTGGTGTGTTTGGTTTGACAAAAATCTGTTCAGAACTCCCCAGCACCCAGTTGATTTGGAGCCTCTGCCTAGAGGGGAGTAGCTTTTAACTGTCTTTTGTGGCGCACACAATTTCTAGATGACCCTTTAAAAGTCTCTATCGCAAATATGGCAGGGTTGATTAACAGTTCATTTTGCACTGCATCTCTTTGACCAAGTACAGAGGGGAAAAAAATATGCAGGCCTGTTAGAAGTTAGATTTCTAGGTCTTGTGCTGCTGTTTCTAGGGTGAAATAGCCGAGTGAGATTTAAATTATACAGTTCAGGAGAATTGCCTACTGGGATGCCCCTTGGACAAAAAGTCACCTTCCAAGTATCTAAAGGTGAATTCCTGACGATCAGTAGTGTTTTCTTCAAATCTTTAGAAAGCAAATTTATAAACTCAGTAATATCATTTGTGGGGAGAGGAAAGGAAACAAGATAAAAGAAATTTTGCTTCTGCTTTCAGGACCTCGTTGCTCTCAAGTGTTACTATTTGGATATCCTTCCACTAGAAATTAAAAGCTGGTGTTTGAGTCTTGTTTACCATCCATACTATGCAACATAGACTGAAGCAAGTTCAAAAAGATAGAAAATGCCTCCTGTAACCATAACTGTTTTAGCCTGGCTCCCTTGAGTCATTCTTTCTCTTTTCACAGGACGGAGATGCATGTCCTCACTTTGTGCTCTGCCCATATCTTTATCTTCTTTCCTCTCATTTCCTGCCTTGTCTCCTGTTGTGTGTCATCTTGCTGCATGTATTTCCTCTTACTATTGTTGTGACCAAGACACTTTTTCTGCTGCTTTAGGAATTTTTCTGTCTAGAGTGCCCACCTGTCTACAGAACTTTCACATCTCTCTTAGGAACTTAAGTTCAACTTCTTTTCCCAAAGTGGTTTCCTCTGCATTTCCATAGTTTCTCTTGCAAGATAAAAGTGTCTTTATTTGAGCACTATAATAATAAAAGCTCAGAATGTTACCAAGCTATGTCTGGTACAATTGGATAGGTGGTTTAAAAGAGGAAAAAAAACTACACTTGACAGATGGCATTTTTATCTGAAGTTGTCTGTTGCTCATCTTCCAATAGAGTTTAAATACAAATTTTACATCTATTTACAAAAAAAAAAGCTTGACAAATGAGGATAAAAAGATTAAATTTCTCCAGTTTTAATGTCTTAATTTTCATTCTTGTATAAAATTCAACAGAGTTAGGAAGACACTTAAAAGCTTTGGCTTCAAAAGCAGTTCTCTGAGATTCATGTGCAATGCATTTTCCTCTTATCAATTATTGTCATCAACGATGAATGATCATCAGACTTATCCCTTTTTGTTTGACATTTCACAAAGTTAATTATTCTAGCAAGCCTGCATTAAGACTTGTAAGCTGTTCCGTGTGTAGAGATGTTAATAGCTCATCAGGCTTCAGTCACTCCAGATTAATGATTTGGCCTTTTGGCAATACGTTCATCAGCTTTGTCTCTGTTGCCTTTATTATATGTCTTCTCAGATGCTTCTTTGCCCTCTTCTGAGCATCGTGGAAAATTTTGGGTATGTATGGGTGTTTATTTTTTTAATTCACTATTACTGTTAAGAATCAGCTGGAAAAGTTTTTATTTTTTGTTATTTATTATTTTTATTACTTACTAGAGCAGTTGAAAGACCACAGTCTGGATCTGTGAATATCATTTATATGCCATAAGAAGGTCTTAAGATCAGTAATTCAGCTTTTTATTTTTTTAGCATGTTAGATATCTTGTCAACATCAGCTACTGGTAGAGCAGGACCTAGCTATAGTTTTACGGCTTTTCACATCTGAACAAGCATTGCAATCTGTTTCCAAGCAGATTTGTTCTCGTGTTGCTGCTCCTGTACAATTTGGCCTTGTGAGTTAGCCAGGTATTGGGTAAACTGAGATTGAATTTATTCCTCGGTAATATGATAGCATTATTGAAAGCAGCTGCAGGGCATTTTTAGGAGGAGGGGAATGTTTAGGTACTGGGTACTATTTGGGCTGTTCCATTTGCAGAAGTCTAAAGGTGAGAGATCCCTCCATGTCCCTGTCCCCTGCTCCACACACACACACTTCTAACCAGTAATATGGCTTTAGTAACCAAGCATTTTTAATTAGCAATTTTGCARTATGCTTGTGTTTTAGACTTTGAGTGGTTTTAGTAGAACATATCCCAGTTTCTATAGTGATTTTTGCCCTCTCCTCYTCCCAGCACAAATGCATAGGCATCTGCTGTTGGGCACTTTCCAGACTTTACTAGATTCACAGAGGGTGATGTTCAGTACTGCGTGTTGCCATTCTTTTAACTAGAAAATTCTTTCGTCCAACGTTCAGCCAAACTAACACAGTAATCAGCCTCTCTGTTTTTGATTCAGGAGAGCCCAGTCTGGTGTGGTTTGTCTGGTAACCTCTGATGATCTCTTCAAGCACTTGTCCAGTCTGCCCTTGGTCCTCATGTAAACTTATGGTGTCTACGGTGTCCTTTAACAGTGTTCTTCTGCAGTCCTTTGCATGAAAAGCCATCTCTTCCTTCCCTCAGAGGAGGTATCCTACAGTACTGATCATTAAGATTTTGCTTTCTTAGCTCTCCTTAGAAGAGTTTCCTTGGAGATATCTGTTACTTTCTCATGTAGATTACACACACGACCTATTACAATTAATAAGTACATTGCCTGGATTGCTTGTAGTTTCAAAGAACAGTAACAGCATCTAAACATGCCACTCGAGTAAATGTGTGGCAGTCCTTGCAGAACTGTTAGACATTAATTTGGTATTTGGACAGCACTGTAGATAAAAATCTGTTACCTGTTTTTGCTCTTTCATTAAGGTCAAAGAGACTTCATCAGAGCATCAGTTGATTTATGGGCTTTACTGTGAGTACCTGCAGTAAAATGATGATTTAGAAAGCTGCTATACTATAAAGACTCGGTGTTCTGGATTACTTCACTGATGCCTCTGCCATGCCTGTACAGTAGTGCCCACAGCTTGGGGAATGAGCAGGGAGATTAGATGCCTCTGTGCAGCCACACAGCACAGTTTAGTTTTGGATCTTGGTTCAGATTATGCCCCAGAGAGATTAATATTAATAGTAGTAGATTAGTCCGTGCTTAAAGATGAGGTTGCTCGAGTTCCTGATGTTAGGGAGAAGGTGGTAGTTCTCATGACCAGTATTTGGATTCCTCAACTTTTTGTTACTAAAGAGACTGATGCAGCAGTTGAGGTTATATATGTGTGCAGTAACTACAAGTAAAAGAACATGTCCCTGTAAACAGACAGTTGTGCTCAAATCCTGTCAAGCTTTGGCAGGACTACAAAGTTCACTGACACTAAATATTTTTATCTATGCATTTAAAAAGTGCTCCATCTTACCAGGTTTAAATTTGTCTTTGTCAGTCTGTTCTTTAGCCACACGAACTTTGGAAATTGTAACTTCTTTAAGAATTTGTGGCAGTGTTTTTCAGTCAGATATTAGTGATAAGAAGACAGGAAAAATGGAAGAAGCAGAACTTTTAAGAGAAGAAGGAGGTATATATTTAAGGAGGCCTACAGGTGATTTTAAAAATACATACCTGTATGTATGGCTTTCTAGCTGTCATCTTATAAACTACACCATTCACACTTTATTAGGATAGGGAATTTGTTCATATATTGGAGCAAAAAAAAAAAATCTTTTTTGGAAAGACAGCATAATTTCCTCATTGTAGAAATTAGATTATTTTTGAATACTTTATTTTGAATTATTTGTCTTTACTGTCAGAGAGACGTGTAAGGTTAGCCATCATATTTTTTTTCCCTTTCTAGGCGTACTTAGGCAGAGGAAACATCTTCCTGTAAACAAGAGAAATAGGGAACTTTTGCTGCTTCAGCTATGGGCAGAGAGCTGAGACTCCTGGGGTTTCGTCAGCCAGACAAAAGTTTCACTGCAGAATTCATTGCTTTTGACCTTTCACAGCACTAACTGGAGTAGGAGCTACAGGTAAACAGTTACCTTTTTTCCACACCTGGACACAAATCAGGTATACTGATCAAGAATTTATTTTACTCACTGAAATATTTATTTCCAGAAATACTTTGTGGGGGGTGGGGAAGAGAGAGGGAGCTTATATTGCAAGCTATTTTTAGACCAAAATTTACTTAAGTAAAATTTACTTATCCAACTAGAAGGTGTGAAAAGTAAGGAAGAATTAAATGCTCTCAGTTATACAGATAAAAAAGCATTGTGAAACTTTTCTCACAAATGCCACGTCCTGTGCTTTTTTCCACCTCTTCAAAATTGTTTTCTAGTTAGAGTGATGGTAATTTAGRTTCAAAGTTTCATGTATTTTTGATGACAAATTCAAATCTTTTAAACATGGAAAATTTTGTATGTTTGCAGTGTATAACTCTCACAGATTAGCAGGGGAAGAAGCTGCAGTTTTGGCAGCCAGGTAAGGGACTTTTTGTACACGTTGAGGCATGGGGAGACAGTTTGGGTTTCTACCTAGACAGAAAACATTCTGTCAACATGCTTATATGATCAACAGTGAAACAATAAAGAATTGACAAGTTGTTACWCTGTTCCAGTGCATGTAACCTAGGGGTTATCTGTTTAAAAACCAAAGCTGCAATTCAGCAACATTGTGGGGATCTGGATATGCACAGATAATACAAGGGGAAGTTTATTCTAGGACCTGTCTCCTTCAAAGCTCCACTAATTCTGATCTGCCCATAGACTGCATCTTTTCCCATAACTGGCTCTCACCATCCTGCTATTTCCTCAGCTTCATAGCTGTCTGTTATCTGAGGTTCAGATTATATATAAAGTGGAAGCTGACATTAACTTTTGGAGTGAATTGTGCTTGTGTAAATAAAAAAGGTACAGATGTATCATGCAGGATGGAGTGGGGGAAGTGTGGGGTTTTTCTTTCTAAGGTTTTTGTACCCCAAAATGTGATACGGTTCTACAAACATGTAAGTAGATGCTGACATGCTTGCCATGCATACCCTGAAGTCTGAGGAGTGTTTATAACAGTATATTCTGTAGCATAAACTTGGACCTCAAAATTACTGGAAAGTGAGACTGCAGTCTGTAGAAGTTTTTTATGTTCTTATTGTCAATTTGGGACCCCATTTGAACGTGTAGCTGCAGTCCATAGAGCTAGGAATTTCAGACATTGTTTCTATTATCCTTTGAATAGAAATAGTCAAAAGAATAGATCAGGAAGCCAGCAGGAATTTTACCATCTGAGCAAAAAATAAGTGTGTCTAGCTCTCTTAGTTTTGTTTCTTTCTTTGTAATCAGTAGCTAGAGTGACTGTTTCATTTTATTTAATTCCAAAATAACACAACTTCTCATTTAATTCTTTCAATTTATACACGGTAGTGAAATACCATCTTTTCCTACTCAGCTATTTTTACAAGTCTGTAAGTATTTTAGTGTCACATGAGGTGATGAATTCACCTAAATAATCCAAAATATACATAGATATACATGGATTGATACATAGAGGCAGAGGTAACATGCCCTCATTGTTCATTCTGATATCAGTCCTTCCTTCCTCCAAATTGTGTAGAGCAGAATGTGAAATGTTTTTGGCATCTCTTCATTAAATGCAGTGAGAGAATTAGAAATTCAAACTCAAGAATTAGAAATTATTATATAACTGATTAATTGCCCAAAACTAACATTTTAATTATTAGCAAGGCTATTAGATGCTGGTGAGTTTTTGTTTGTTTGTTTTTTGTTTTGTTTTTCTTTAATAAATCTTAGTGATCTCTTAAAAGCACAATTTCTAGTGTATCTGTTGCCAGTAACATCTTTAAGTGATCATACAGTGAGCAAAGTTGTTGGGGCATTTTATTGACTGCTTAAAACAGCTACAGGAGGCAGAAGGTGACCTATTGGTATGACTAGAATTTACAGTGCGGGGCTGCCAAATTATATTGAGAGTGGACAGCATTTCACTGCATCTTCTACTGTGCTAACTAAGTGGATCTCAAGTGTTTTCCCCTCATGATTTCATCTTGGAGAAATTCATAGAAGACTCCAGACTAAACTTGTCTTTTGAATATGAACAATTTTATAAACAATGTCTTTTTTTCCAAGTAAGATGTGTCTCAAGGGTCGCAACATACAACATAAAAGCTAATAAATTGACCTCTGCCCCACAGTGTCTGTGCTCTAAGCAGATGCACATAGCGGCTCACTTACACCTCTTTCATTAAAGAATAAGTTTTCTTGCATTTACACCATAGTAAGAGCATGCATGAAGGACATGCTTGTTGAACATCTGATAAATGCATATCTTTATTTTGCAGTAACTTGCTTATATCTCTGTATTACGGGACCTAACTCCTTTTATATATCTGTCAGTAGGCAGAAGATGGGAAATGTTTTTTGTGTGTATGTTGGAAACAGTTGTTTATGCAAGAAAGCACTTGTGCTCTGTGTGAGTTGTAAAGAAAATTGTCTGTACTATCCACTCTAGATAAATACAGATACATGCTGCAGACACAAACAAGGAAGGTGGTGATAGTTGCCCGTGGAGTGTATTCCTGAATGCAGTTTTGTCTCTGTTGTGTATATACTTCGGGCTTATCTGGATTTGGATGGGACTTGAACTGATCATCCCTTCTAGAGTGCTCAGAGACATCCAGCTGGCCCTGCAGCACTAATGTTTTTGTATCTCTTGATGCTTTTGGTGTGGTCTAGCTTATCCTCCYAAGTTGTTATGAGTCTGAAGACTCATCAGTAGTTTTATATTGTGCATATAAATACTATACTTCATAGTCCTTCAATCAACACATGTTATTCCCATTCTAGTAATGAAGTTGAGGTGTTAAGATCACTGTTTTCAAAAATTGTATGACTGTTTCAACAAATTATTGCCAGAAATAAAAAGCAGGGGCACTGTAAGCGTTAGACTTGTATTTTTCTTTGACTACAGAATCTGTACTTGTCTGGGTACATAAATGCACACAGGGCAAAGTATTGTTTGTATAATTGTATGTTTTACTTTTCTAAAGAGAAGTAGTATTTGATCTTTGGTATCTGGGGGAGTATTTAAGTGGTTGAATCTCCTTAGAAATTTTTTGGACAGGTTCAGAGAAGCATTTGGCTGGTATTTTTTTCTTCCTAGCTTTTGGTAGAGATTCAAAAATACTGAGTGAGATCACTATGAAAAGAGTGAGATCAGTTTGTGATAAAGAACTTCTTGACTTGCTAATGCTGTGAGCTGTCCATCTTAAAACTGGTTGTGTGGACCTGTCTCTCTGGACTTTAAGGCCTTGGGCTGCCATTTTGGGAGGTAAGGAGTTAGTTGGGGATGGAAAGGCTGGAGTTTGTATTCTTTCTGCTCTATCACCCATTGCTATCTTCATGGATCTGACACTCTGTTTATCTGACAGTGCACTCAGTACTGCTTCGCCAGGGAAAAATGCACAAAACAAGGCCAATGCATCAGCATTTTCATTGTGTATTGAGCTGAGCCTCCCTTCACATGGTCACATCCCCTTTTTAATCTGGGATTCCGTGTCCCTTTCCCAGTCCAGCCTGTTTCTGTGGTGTCTATTGCTGGTCTCCCCGAGCTTCTGTTTCTGTAATTTGAGTGGTTTTTTGTGTGACTAAGTGTTAAGACCTGCAGGACTTTTGGAAGTGGCGTTGTTTGGGGTTTAGGCAATACTTGATTTTAGGGCTGGTGGTTTGTGACAGACTGAGGTGATGGCTGCGTTCAAGTTGGATTTCCTCCCAGAGATGATGGTGGACCATTGCTCCTTGAATGCTAGCCCTGTGTAAGTATTTCTTGTTCTATCAAATTTTAAAATTATGCTCATGGTTGGAATTGCTGCCCTGAAGTCCTTACTGTCTGATGAATCCCCCTTGAAGGGAGAAGAGAAAGGAGTAGGAACATTTGCACTGAATTTTCTTGAAGAAATGTTAGTGGGCATTGAGGGCTCATATTGCTTTGTGGACAGGGCAGAAAAAATTATTGTTCTGTCAATTAATTTAGGGGAGGAGGTTATATGGGGGAATAAAGCTATTTGTCAGTAYTGTGTGCACTGTATGCTACAGGTGCTGTGAAATCAGTGGTTGAGAATGATTCCACTTCTTCCCTCTTCATAGCTTTTAATCTGGATTAAAACTATTATACTTAAGGGGGGAAAAAAAGTCCTTGAAGTACTGCTGGGGTCAGGTTAAAAATCAGTCAGTCAACAGGAGCCACCCTCTATTCTTGAAGCTGCCCACGGAATAGAAAGCAGTGCTGTGAATTACTGCTGGAGGAGGGTGAATGGTTTCCAGTTGCTCATCATCCCTGTAAAAAAGCAAGTAGTTTAGCTCTTTGTAAAAGATATTGTTTACGTTGATGTTTGGGGTGGTGCTGGCTATTTCTGAGGGGGAAGGTCAGGAGGAGTGAATGATTGATGATGATTTCCCCTACTTTCTAGTAGGAAGCCTTGGGCTTTCAGAGGTCTCTTTGTGGAGTTTGAGAATTACACGGTTCTTTCTGGCAGCAGCTCTCAGCAGCAGCATGTTGAGAGAGAAGTGGGAGTAAAAAAAAATCTGCATATACAAGTAAGCGGAATTTTGAAAAAAAAAATTGAAATTTATGTTTTTAAAATTTCCTAGTTTGTATAAATCTTATTGTCAGGGAAGAATATGATTGCAGGTGGGCAATGGGAGGAGCTCTGTTTCCTATAACCTGCAGGCAATTAGTCATTAAGTAAAAATTTTTTGAAGAAAAACAGCAAAGGGAGAGCAAACTGACTAGTCTGGAAGAAGGCTGCTTGTACCTTTTAACAAAGAGTTTGGGCAGGCAGGCAAATCATTCCATAGTTGCTGATCCCCTCCCATGTGCTTTCTGGATTATACAGGGATTGTCAGCAGTTTTAGCGAACCGATCGCTCTCGCTGTAGTAGGATGTTGTTGCAGACAGTCTCCCACAAAGGCTGCTGCTGTGGGATATCGGGCTTTGGCTACTGATAACAAGACCTCGCTGCACTTGGCAAACAGCAAGGAGTCAATACAGACAGCAGTGAATGTCTGACAGCTTGCTGTGTAGGGCAGATCATAGCCAGTTTTGTTAAGAGGCAGTAAATTGTTGATGTTGCTCAATGTGGTGCCTTGAATCTCTGTGCTCAAAACTTCAGTATTGCTATAGTCTTAAGAAATAACTCTTCTCTGTTAGCACTGGACTGTTACTCAATTCGATTCTCTCTGACTAAGTAGACTGTCTAAACCCAACCTACTCAGGTTCTGCCATAACCTGAGCCTGGTTTTTGCAAATACTTGTTGCATATACTTTACATGGGACTCCTTATCTCTTTAGTTGGGCTCTCTGTTCCAAGATGGATCTTCAACCTGGGAAACAGTTGCATATGGTCACATACAGTGAAAAAAATATATATTTTTTTTTACTTATATTAATACCACTTATTTTAATGACTTCAGTAGTAGTCTGCAAGTAGACTGAGTTTAGCTTTTCTGATTGTTTTCTTCATCTGTAAAATTTCACATGGTTGAATTGAACCTCACCACAAATTTATGTCCTGAATCTTAACTGGTGGCTGCATTCTAAGAGGAAACAGGATAGGTTCAGCTGTGCAGGGAACATTTGGTTTCCAAGTGCACAACCAGTGACTGTAAGCAGTATTTCTGAATATTTTCCAATATGTGGGACTCTGAAGCTGCGAGAGTCCCTTTTGATGTGTGTATATATACTCACATGTATGTGCATGTATATGTAGGTGAACATATATACAACRTATACACACAATCTCTTTGTAGTAATACTTGTAGCAACAAAAGCACGTTGAATGTATGGAAAGATGACAGAAATTTCTTGTTGCTTTTTATAGCTCAAAGAAAATGAATGGCACACTGGATCACCCAGACCAACCGGATCTAGATGCTATCAAAATGTTCGTGGGTCAGGTCCCACGGAGCTGGTGTGAGAAGGATCTAAGAGAACTCTTCGAACAGTATGGTGCTGTCTATGAAATCAATGTCTTGCGGGACAGGAGTCAAAACCCTCCTCAAAGCAAAGGTGAGAATGCCTTATGTGAGACTTAAGATTTCATGCACATAGTTCCATTYTTCCTTGTTTGTTTATTCAACCCTCCCTTTCTTTTGTTGCTCTGTGCACCCAGCAGTGCATGCAAGCCCCGACTTTACAGTCTTGAACTGTTTGTGTCTAAATATAGTTGTCCTTAGACTGTGACCAAGTTGTTAAACTGAGCTGACTTTTTTGGGAGACCAGGAATAAAAGTCAGTGCTTGAAGACTGTAGATTATAAATGCAAAGAGAAACATTTTATGAACGGTATTTAGCTTCAGAGTATCATTATGGTGATATGCTACAGTGTTACTGAAATCTGATGTTTTAGACAAGATACAAAAAGTTCTTGGACATTTCATGGAATATTTTAGAAGGAATATTTTAAGAGGATGCCAATTCAATACCCTGGCTAAATTCTATATTTGTTTTTAGAGTTTGATAATATGTAGTATTTTATTTCCTGTGAAACTAGATTATTTYGGGTGCTGTTTTGGAACTGTGAAAACCGATACATTGCAGAGGCAGTGAGTTCCTTTAAAATGACACATGTAGCAATTGAACGCATGTGGGGATATAGTCTTAATATAGTCTTATAGTTAATATAGTCTTATTCTTGTTCATGTATTACAACTATATTTTCCTCTGGTATTTATAATGTAACTAATGAGAAGGGGGATTTATTGAGATGCTCTCCCAAGTTTAAGGCTGATCAGCACACCTGTTTCAGTTTCTACAGTTAGAAAGTTTGTTTGCTTTCCTTTAAGATAAAATGTAAATTTGAAGAAAAACTAGGCTGATACAAATTAATCATTAATTATTATCAAATAATTTCTTCTGGGTAGTGTCAAAAAAAAGTCATTGTCTTACACTTTGAAGCTAAAGTAAACAGCAAGCAAGGAGCAAGGAGATTTTGAAGTCTACACCTCATGCCCAGGCTGTAGAGTTAGATCCTGGTTTAAAATTAGTAAAGCAGATTAACCTACACTTCAGCCTGCACTCTGACTAATGCAATTCCTGTCCAAGTCCCTAAGACTTATTAAATGGATGAGTAAAGAGTGTTTAACCAGGGAAATAGGAATGGAAATGGTGATGAATAGGATGTGAGTTTTGAGTACTGCTATGCACAGAGGGAGGGAAGTATCTGGAAGCTGAAAGAATATGGTCTCTACTGTCTTGTAGTTTTGCACTGGCACCAGAAGAAAACAAAGTTTTTTCTTCAGTGTGAGAGCATCAAAAAAAGACTTCAAGGTTGGGGCTTGCTTGTACACACCATGACTGTATTAACTGTACTTGCTTTTGGAGACAAATGGTTTATAAAGAACCAAGAATTTTCAGTTACTGTTCTTATTTTCAAAATAAGTCATTTGAGAATTCTTAGAGTGCAAGTACTTTGCATATCAAAGACCATTCAGAGGAGACCAGAAGCTGTTTCCAGGATTCAGACCAAAAGAGAGATGTTACTGATCAAAAGTGGGGAAAAAATTAATACTGACCAGTATATGCTGGTTGTCATTACTGATTGGGCAACTGAAGAGTCTCTATATGAGAAGAGGGGGGGGAGAACTCATTTTCAAAACATATCGGCTGGCAAGATGTTTAGGTAAGAGATTTGAACAGTCACACAGAGCAACGAAATACTCTTCGTATTTATGGAAGAGGTGGCAGCTTTAGTCAGGATTTTGGCAGATACATCATTAAAGCGTACAAATGTTAGATACATTTGAGTTGTTAACTCAGGTCTGAATAAATCCCACTTTACAAAAAGACTCCTGGTAAGATAAGTAATAAACAGTCACAATCAGTAATACCTAACTTTTTACATGTCTACACTCTTGCCTGTCAGGTATTTTGCATGAGAAGGGTAGAAGTGGGATGTGTAATTTCTGTACAACACAGCAAGATACATAGTGTTCGTTCTTGGCTAGCATTTTGTTTCAATTGCAGGGTGCTGTTTTGTTACATTTTATACCCGTAAAGCTGCATTAGAAGCACAGAATGCTCTTCACAACATGAAGATCCTCCCAGGGGTAAGAGAAGGCATATTTTTCTTCACAACTCTAACTTGGTTTTCTGAACTCTGGCACCACTGATGTATAAACGTATGTTATCTCACCCTCTGAAGTTGTGTTTTAAGAGAGCAGTCTGAAAGAGCAAGGTTATGAGATTTATATCTTAGAAGTGCTTGCAGGAATAATACTGTAGTTAAATGGGTGGTGTGGCTCCTATGATAATAGTTTCTGGGCAGGAAAGATGACGTATTATTAGGAAGTACACAGGAAAAGTGCTCTTGTTTCAGTAATGTATGTGTTGGCACATATGCCATTCTCTGGAATGTCCTCTCTTGCTGTCCACTAGTCTTGTGAGATGTATTTCATAAAATATAAAGTGAATTACAATTAAATGCTCTTTTTGTATTTCAGATGCACCATCCTATCCAGATGAAACCAGCTGACAGTGAAAAGAATAACGGTAAGCTTTAATAAATTTGAGGTTTTTGCCATGATAGTAGGGAAACTTAAGGTTTTTCCTTTTTTTGAACAGCTTCCAGTAGAAGTTTTCCCGAATTGCAGACTCAAATAAAAAAAGTGTTCTTTTAGTACAGCAAGTACTATAAGTGTCTCTAGAATTCTGTCAGTCTGTATCTTCTGTTGCTCATGACAAAACTGTGATGCCAGTTGGAGAAACATCAGTGAATTCTTGTTTCTACTGAGATGGTTTAAATCTAGATTTCTTTTTTTTAAGTACTTTGCCAGTTTGAAGCAAGGCCTGTTGCAGCTTCAGTGGGACTCAAAGCATCATCTTTTAATATATAACGGTTAAAACATTCTTATAGAGAAAAAAATGTGCATATACTTATGTGTATTAGCCAGCCAAGGTGGATTAAGATGATTAGCACATACCACTGTATAAATGTTGATTTATATATGTATTTCCATGATGATTTTTGTGTGTGTATATGTACAAAGCTATATACATGTACATATGTGCACATGAGAAAGTGTATATTGTTACCTATATCCTTGTGATTTAAGTCTTATTAACTGAAATAGTTTGGAATTTTCCTCTTCAGTCTCATAGACTATGCGGTGAATAAGTTGATTTCCCTACCTTCCCCATCCATTGCACAAAATAGAAGACTTTTTCCCTTGAAGCTTCAAGCTGTTCAATGTTCCTCAACGTACTATATTTTGTATTGAATATTGTATTTGCACGCTGTTTTCTATTCCCAAATGTWGTTATGGATGCTTTTCTCCATCTCTTAAAAATAGATGTTTCAGATAGTGATTGACATTTTTAATCAAGTAAAATGAGAGACATAAAGTTCTGCTCTGGATTTGAATTTATCTCACTCCCTCTAATTGACATCTAACTGACAACAACTGATAACTTAGGAGAAATGCTTGTGTCTGGACTGTTCATTTTAAAGTAGTCCACACACTGAAAGGTGGTGTTCTGCACTTAGAGATAAGATACGGTAGCACAAGCCATCCATCGTTCTGATTTGAGGTGTCATTTTCATGCTCTTACTACAGATTAGAATGGATGAATATGAAGCGGAACTAAAACAGTCGCTGTTGCTTCCACTGTTGAGACAGGATCATGAGGAAATAGGCAGAACTAAGTTTAAGTGATTGGATGAAGAGGGTAATCTAAAGGGCTAGACAGAAGCCTTCTGCAGGTAACTTGCTTGTTTAGATATAGGAAAGGCATGTTGATAGTCTAAAGACAGAAGAGACAGAGGAAAAAGGGTAAAAGTAGGCTAGTAAAATACATAACTCTTCTCTCACCAGGAGGAATGGACAGTAGAAGATGAGGGAAGTGATGCATCTCTCTGATACAATTTTTTATTTTCTTACATATTTGCAGTTCACAGGCTTGCAAGGAAGACAGTTTTATCTAAATATAAGTATAAAACACCTATAGGCATCCTGCAGATTTATTGATGTGCCTCATACATTCTATAAAAAGAGAAAAAAATGAATTCCTGGAAATCTAGTTTTGGCAAATTGCTATTCTAAATACAAGGGAAATAATCTTATAATTGTCAAAGAAGACATTTTGACAAAATGAGATCAATGTGTCATCTTCAGTCTTTTCCCTACTGCTTCATTAGCGACACTATTTTGTAGCAGCTTTACCTTGCTGAAAGTATATTGCTTTTATTTTGTCCATTATTTCAACTATTAGAAAAAACAAGATAAAACTGAAAAGGGCCTACAATACAAGAAAAACTGTGATCTGAGTTCTGCCTTGATGCAAGTGCTTCTTTGTTAGTAATACTCCTATCTTTTGATTTCTTAGCAGTAGAAGATAGGAAATTGTTTATTGGAATGATATCCAAGAAGTGCAATGAAAATGATATCAGAGTGATGTTCTCCTCCTTTGGACAGATTGAAGAATGCAGGATATTACGGGGCCCAGATGGTCTCAGCCGAGGTAAGCACAAAGCCCTTCTCGCTGTTCAAAATTCTCCACACTCTCTCTTCTGGCAGCTGCTGTTTGCAGGCCAAGGTAGCATTTCAACTGTTTCTGTGATTTCTCTACCCGCCTTCTGTTCCCCTCATAAATATTTACATTTCTTTGTTTGTCTCAATAATTGTGGGTATAATGAGTGACTTGCTTGTTTTTTTTGTTTTTCTTTCTTTCCTCAGGTTGTGCATTTGTGACTTTTACAACAAGAGCCATGGCACAAACAGCAATTAAAGCAATGCACCAAGCACAAACTATGGAGGTAAATCAAGTTATTGAGCAGGAGGAAAAGATGTAAGCAATGATAAGCAGTCACTGTGGAGTTTAGGAGACTAGGGAGCAGGAGGGGGGGGGGTTAAGTGCAATGGAGGTCTTTCTAGAAGTATTCCTTCTCAACCTATTGTGCTTGCTGTGCTTCTGTCTTTAGAGTTCGATAGAGACTTTTTTTGTGCAGAGAAAATACCAAAATAAAAATAAACATTAAAAGTAAAAGAGGTTTTGAATCTTTTAGGAAATTACTGTTGTTTGGATAGATGAGAAAGCGATATATATTAAGCATAGATGGGGAAAAAATATTGTAGTGATTGGGTCTTAGTGCAATATCTCTGCAACTGCTGGAGAAATAGCAAGGTGGTAACTGTGAATTACTGTTTGCAGGGTTGCTCTTCTCCCATTGTGGTAAAATTTGCTGACACACAAAAGGACAAAGAGCAGAAACGAATTGCTCAGCAACTCCAGCAACAAATGCAACAGATCAGTGCTGCCTCTGTATGGGGAAACCTGGCTGGTCTGAACACACTTGGACCCCAATACTTAGCAGTGAGTTTCTAACTTTGATTCTTTTAATATCTTTAGGGATTATGGTGTCTGTCCTATAGTGTTTAATGTCTTCATTTGCAGAAGACTTTAGGTAGATAGGTGTACGGTTCTTAATCCCCATTTTGTGGTTGGGCAGGCTGAATAAAAAAGAAGTAAACTTTTGTACCAGGTATCTGACAGTGAAGTTTTTAACCCCAATCCCTGAAGCCCTGCACACAGAAAGATATTTTTCTTGCCTTCAGTAGAATAACTGTCTGCTGGGAAGATTTTCTTCATGTGTTGTGGCCTCCATATTTATCCAGTAATTGTTAAATGCCCTTTCATGTCCATCTGATGACATAGCTTTTGTATTCCTCTTTCATTGTTCTTTCTCCAGTACTTATTTTTCTCATCCTCATTCAGTGAGACCTAGTAGAGTATTTAGTGCTGTATAAATAAAAAAGGAGGTCAGGTACCAAGTGCCAATCAGCTCACAATGCACAGTAAAGAAATAGGAAATACAGAGAAATTACTCTGTAGCAAAAAATGATTTGACAGGGGTCTGCTGTTTGTCATTGCCATGATTTGGTTTTGCTCAATCTCTAAAGGGAGGGGGGACTTTTCATAAACTATTGTCTCTGACTTGCATGGATTGTCAGGATGACTGTGAGRACTATTCTCATGAGACATCAAGATTTGGGGAATAGAAAAGAAAAAATTGACATCGTTCTTGCTATGATGTACTGCTGGAATGGGGGCAATCCTTCTTTCATTGGAATTTCTTTGTAACAACAACTTAGTTAATGGAGAAAGAAATGGGAGATCCCTCTAGCCTCTTAGCTGAGTTTTATTTCCCTCGTGTGGTTGCTGTGCTGTTGTGCTTGAGGACTGTAGAGGGAATCCCCTCACGCACCAGCTCTTTGGTTTTGGTATGGCATTTGGCAGTTTTCCTATGCTAGTAACATAAGCTGTAAAGTCTGGCCTGAGGTAGTGTGTTCTTAGTGATGGCTCTCCTGGCTGAGGTGCTTTGAAGGGGATTCCTGCTCTGCTGATTCTGCTGGTTTTTGTCTTGGTGCTCTAACTTCCCTTAGGCTCGTGCACTGATCCCACTGCGTGGGGAAAGCTTTCCTTGGGCTCTTGCTTTGGTTGTGGTGTGCTGCATGGGCGGTGTGGACTACCCTATGGTGGTGCTCTGGCTGCAGCRTGTGAGGGGAATTCTCTTCCTCATTTGCTGTAGTGTGGTGCATGGGCAGCGGGAATTCCTTCTGTGACGGCGCTCTGGCTGTGGTGTGATGGAGTTTCTCCCAGAAGCGGAGCCAGCCCTCACTCTCACTCTTGTTTTGTTTTTTGGTGTAATGTCTAGCTTTATTTGCAGCTCCTTCAGCAGACAGCAGCTGCTTCATCTGGGAACCTGAACACATTGAGCAGCCTCCACCCAATGGGAGGTGAGTTTATTTCGACCAGAAGACAGATTCGGTGCCAAAGCCAAAGGAGCAGGGTAGAGGAAGTAGTCAAAATACTGAGACATTAACTCTAGCTGTAATAAGTAGTCCTGATTTATCTGCTCCTTTGGAATGACACAGTCTTCTACTACAAGTGTGAATGTTCCTCCTTAACCTTAGTTAATCACTGTCCCCAAGGTAAGTTGTGGTATACTGTTAATCTACCCTAACTCTGGTATTTGTTCAAACAGATACAGATTTGAAGCACTGTATTTTGAAATAAACATCCTGGTACATATATTTAAGTGATGATGGCTTCTTTAGGTTTCCTTTTCTAAAATATTTCTTCCTAAATGCCTCAAAGTGGAAATGCAGTGTTGCAAGGGAAGTGAATTAGTCCTTCTTTTGGGATATTTCCTGAATTTGCATTGCATGCTTGATTTCAATGTTGCTAGAAGGGGGAGTGATGTGCAGTTTAAACTGAACGTATAAACCAAATTCCTTTCTATAGACTGCTAGTCAGAATTTTCACCAAGTATAGCAGATGAAAATAATAAAACTGAAGACATCTGAAATAAGTTAAACTTAGATCCTTTAGAGATATGGAGATAGCAAAGAAGTTTCTAAACTCGGGGTACAAACTCTGTGCCCTTCTATCTGTGAAAGCCATGTTAATAACCCTATTCACTGCATTCTGTAGGCTTATCTGCAGGTAAAAAAAAATTAATTATGGATTTAATGCTAAATATTTTAAGCTTTTAAAATTGCCTCTTAGAAATACAGTGTAGTTCAAAATATTATGTGCTGCAAACTGCAAAGAAGTTAATTTAAAACTGCTATGAAGATGTATCTGATTTGTGTTGTTACACTCATCAGTAACAGCTATAAACCTTTGAAATGTTATGTTCTTTATTACAAGAATTTGTATTTACATTTGAAGTTAATTCTGACCAATGTCTCTTAGGTTTTTTCTTTCCTTCATGTTAGACCTCTATGGAGTTCTCATGTATAAGCCTCTTAGCAGAAGCAAACTTTCTAAAATCTGTTTTACTATCCTGTTTTCTCTGTGGTGGTGATCTTCATAGGTTTTTGTAGTGAACATGACGCTTTTTTTTCCCCCCCTGCTTCAATTTTAAAGCAATAATAAAAGAGAAAAAATTGCTCTTTTTTTTTGCCTTTTTTTTTTTTTTTTTGGTGCGCTTTAAATGCAATAGGGTCTTGGGATCTATCTAGCTGAGTTTGCATATAAAGCTTTCTGAGTTGTTCTCTTTTCATTGCTTAAGAAGTATCATAAAAATTGAGAACCCTGTTGTGTGTGTATAGCAAATGGAAATGGGAGTCTTTCATGGTGCTTTAAAATAATTATTCAAAGTCCAGGTCTTGACCAAAGATTACAGTTTAAAAGTCTCATTAATATCTCAGCTGAGATTTTTTTCACAAAATTCATAGAAAGAAATCTGTATCAGATTTAACAGAAATAATTTCATCTTGACCCTATTTGAAAGCAGATGGGAAAACAATGTGATAAAAAGAGGACAGGTGCAGCATACACATGCCAAACTGCTTCAGAAAGGAAGCAAGCTGCTCTATCCTTCAGTAGCTCTAACTCTCAAGGAGCTCTAACCCTCTATAGCACAATAAAAACAACAAACATTTCCTGTTTTAACTTCATGCTGTTCTTTGTGTTACAGTAGCAGCTTGAGAATCTTAATAGTTAAAATTCTCTTGTTTTAGACCTTAAATTTTAAGAAACAGATCCTGCCACAAAAAGAACAAATTAAGTGTGTTAATGGTAATAAAAATTATTGAGCAGGTAGTTTATATTGCATTATATCATTGTCCATTTACATTTTCCTGTTATCCATTTACCGACTTTATTTCCAAATGGAGAATTGAATCACTTGGAATGCATGCTTTGTTACCAGGTACTTCCTGAGCATCCAAGAGAGAGGTAAATGCTACACCTACCTTTGATGGTTGTTACATTGGTGGTGATGGAAATTAAATCCAAAATCAAGTCTGTAGGGAAAAAAAAATTACTAGAGGTTGGCAGAAGTTAGCCGGGAAGAGGAGAAGCTGTTAGAATAAGTAAAGTTAGAGACACAAGGTGGAAGTAAGGAGAAGAAAAGAGAGGCAGAGTAGGAAGAATGGAGGTAGCCTACTGAAAGATCAATAAAACACAAAAGTCTTGAGAAGGAGATCAGTATCAGGCAATCTAGTGGCAGAGAAAGAAGGTAAGGTCCTTTGTCAGTGTTGAATGAGTAATTTATTTGAAAACTGACTGAAAATGAAGATAAGACACATGAGTGAATTGTTGTCTAAAAGTTCACTAACACATCTTTCCTGACTTAGCATCACACCTATAAGTTTCTTTGAGAGGCAGAACTCTGCTTGGAGATTGTTCTCTGGAGGCTGAATCTGGGTTCATGACTATCTGCATGATATTGCCGTGTGGAAGGCATCAAGAACTAGCATTGAAGCCTTTTATCTAAGTTCATCTCTACTGACTGATGGCCTTATGATGTGCTGAGGTTGTTGGATCTGATGAACCTTCTTCCTGTTACAGCAGCCACTGCATTCTTCACTGTGTTACAGGATTGAACGCGATGCAGTTACAGAACCTGGCTGCTCTCGCGGCGGCAGCCAGCGCAGCTCAGAACACGCCGAGCGGCACCGCTGCACTCACGTCCTCCAGCAGCCCCCTGAGTGTGCTCACCAGCTCAGGTAAGAGGCTGACTGCACCTCCTGTTGCCTTGGGAGTCATTTGGTTGGTTGGTTGGTTAGAAGTAGCAGAGCTGAAACGGTCAGTTTACTTTAGCTATGACTAGCCTTTGGACCCCAGATTTCCTTGTTAGCTCTATCCTCCACTGAGTTCAGATGCCTCACATGCTACAGAAGAGAGAGCCAGACCTCTCCCCAAAAGTGCACAGCAAAAGGACAAAAGGCAACAGGCACAAATTGCAACCGTAAAAATTCTGTCTGGATATAAAGGAAGAAAATTAATGGTGAGAGTCATGAACACAGGAACCAAGTACCCAGAGAGGCTGTGCAATCAGTCAACTGGACAAAGTCCAGGACTGCAAGATCTGGCTTTGAAGTTAACTCTGCCCTGAGCAGACAATTGGACTAGATGATCCTCAGAAATTATGTTATGATTTTATGATTCTTAAGGGTTGGTTGGTCTCTCTGAGTATTGTCTTCTGTTAATGTCCCACAACACTTTATAGGTTTTGTTTCCAGACTTATCTTGGGACTCTGTTACCCATTTAATCAGACTGTCTGGCAGGGAGCTAGGTGGTGGGGAACAGTGCTCTATTTTCAAGGACCATCTGTTCTGAATCTAAGCAAAGTTATGATAGGCTGTCACGACAATAAGCGAGTCATTTGAGTAAATATCCTAGAGAGTTGTAATAGTTTGCCCTTCACAGTCTTCCTTTAATCTGAAGCAGTCATTGCTGTATTACTCTTAGCACATTTTTAGCATATCTTCAAAGAGTAGAGCTTGACTTTTCTCAAGAGAAAAGGAGGAAAAAAGAAGAAATTCTGGAGGATATATGGTCTGTATGATCTATCACAATCTGAAAGTTTAAGGACTTCTCATTAGAGATTAGTATGTTTGACCTTTTAAAAACTGTATGTAAATTGAGAGGGAAAAAAAGCCTCAATGATTATGGACAAAACTTGGGCTCATAATATCTCTTCATATTATTTGTTATAAATCATAGCTCTTCACACTGTACAGGTTCTTTATTATCTGTTACAAAAGCAAACTTGGGGTTCTGTTATTTGTGCAGTCATGCTGCATGTATTCACACAGAAGAATGCTGTTAGACTTCACACTAGCSAAAGCATCCATCCTGAAGCATACTTAGACCTCAAAGAAAAATCAATATATAACCATTCAGTGCCATGTAAATGACTTTCTTGTCTAAGCGGGACATATGGTAACATCCACTGTGATAACCTCTTAGACCTAACTGCAGATGAGGTGACTACTGGCTTGACTTCCATCCATCTGTCATCCAAATGTTCACCTGATGCTTATTTTGACATCTATCCCAGACTGTCCTCAAATTACATAGTTGGTGGAAAAATCCAGACAACCACTAGGAGCAGCTGAATTTTCACCCCACTGATCATCTTTAGTGTGCTGGGGAGGACCACACAGTGCAGGCTCTATGGACTGGGGATACCCATTGGTATTGTTGAATTCGGAGGTGTTAAGTATTCTTGCTGTGCTGCACATTTCAGATCATCCCTTTTTTTAGGTTTTTCTAAGGCAGGGTGTGGTTTGGTGTTTCTAACGTAGAACAACATGAAGCAAAATTCCTTCAACTGCCAAAATGGTCCCTTTGGAAATTGTCTACTGCATTCACCATTCAMCTGCATTCATCCAGTTTATAGAAACTGATTTTTAGCAGATGATCTTTCATTTAAACTGCTGATTTGTTAATGAGGCATTCAAAAATGATTTTATGGAAGTATTTCAGGACTGGAGCATCTTGGAAGCCGTCTTTTCCATTTGGACATTGACAAGAATAGTCTGCTCCAGAGCAAGATCACATGTGTGGAAATGCTGATTTTTTTTTTTTTTTTTCCTTCTCCTTTCTCCTTCCTCTAGAGGCAGTCATCAAAGCAGGGTCCAACAAAGACTAGATAATTTGAGTGTCCTTTAGTGTCCTCAGCAGTATTGTTTTAAGGGATGTTTGAGTCTTTTTCCTGTTGCTAGAAATATTTCTGGTGCAGTTCTGTCAGATTCATTGCCTGAATTTTAATGTTCTTTACTTCATTGCATGGATGCTTGATGACTGAGAATACACTTATTCTTCCCAGACAAGCATCAGAAAAATGCCTTAAACTGCCTACCTCAACAAGTTCATAGTTAATATCCCTGTCCTGGTTTCATCATCTTTTCCAGCTATTCTTTACTACTTATTTTGGCCATACGGCAGTATGAGGATGGTTTTACTTTATTTCTTTGGTTGTTGATCATAAAGATTGTTCATATTAGGAACAGTGCCTTTCTGTGGAAACTTTAAATCTAGCCATTTTCCTTCTGACTGGAAAACCCTTTGAGCTGGTGATGCATGCCTTCTGATCTACTCCTTCAYGATGGCAGTATTCATGATAGCTAGCACCCTAGCCAAAAAGGTAGGGAAGATGCATGAGTGGTCATGTTTCCTTACACTGTTTTCCTAAAAATAAATGACAACACAGTGAAATGGTGATTTCTGATTCCTATTTATCTTAGGAGGTAAATGAGTTTAACTTTTTCTTTCATATATGCTATGCTTCCTCTGTAGAGGTAGTAATGTTTTCCTTGAATCTTATGCCGTCTTCTTACATTATCAGTGTAAAACTCTTTAGGATTTTCTCATTTTTGTGTTCACAGTAGAAAGGGTAAAGTATATTTGGGTCGTCTTGCAGATAATTTTGCAATGGGCTGTAGTCTAATAGTGATCCTTTGTTTTCTATGGGTCTGTTCAGCTATAATTAAAATTAATAGTGATTTCTTAATGTATTGTTCCAATAGCTGACCTTTGTAGGGTGGCCATTGGGGTCCATTAATGTATTTGCTCCCTGCTGCCTTTTCACTTTAGAGTACTATTTGTTCTTTTGAGTTTTTCTTTGACTGAGAGAAATTGAGAGAGAAGAGCATGCCTTGCCCTTGTTTATTACTAGATGTGAGAGGATAAGGCTTGGAGCATCATCTTACAGATACCTCTTGAATAGAGCCTAATCAGTGTTAGATTAGACTCTGTTTTTTAACGATACACCTGCCTAGGGAATGTACGCATAAAGTTCTACATCTTGTGGAAGTACCATTACAAAATAAATCACTAGATAGAATGCAACAGATATTTCTAAGAAAATGTAAGTTTAATAACAAGCGAAAAAAGTGAAACAATGCTAAAAATTAGGAGTTAAGAGAAAGACACATATAAACTTAGTGTTTTCTATTATTGTCAGTGTGTGCTGGCATTTTTTTTTTTCTTTTTTGAGCTAAAATAGTATATTAGAGCTACAAGAACTGTGAAATTCCTTCCCCATTAAGAGCAACTAAATAGCCAGAAAAATAGATTGGTGACACAGAGGGGTGGATATAATGGAAACTTATAAATATATTAGTGGTATGATAAAGATGAATAGGGAAAGAAAGATTAGTCACTGGATTTTCCCAGACAAGAATTCTAGGGTATCAAATGAAGTTTTCAGCCGAGTTGAAAATGTAAATGAAAAAAATAGCTTTCTTCACATAATGCGTACCTAAGTCCTAGATTTCAATGCCACAAAATATTGTAGAGCCAAAATTTTGGGGATTCCAAAGGTACTGAATTTCATGAATGAAGATTGTAAGCAAAGACTTAAATATAAAGTTGTTGTCCTCAGCTGAAGAAACTTTGAGGCAGAGATAGTTGGAAGCTTTGAGAATTTGCCTACAAAGCATTGCCGTGGGCCTGCCCTGTATCTATGCTCTGCTGTTATGCATCTGCCTCTAGTTGCCCTAAGAAATGGGATACTGAGTTAGGTTAACATCTAACTCATTTGTACATACATATCATAAAGAAAATGAGCCATGTCATGGTAAGTTTTCTTTATATTTTCAGGACATACACATTTTCCTTAAACACATTTCTGATCAAGTTAGCTAAACTTTAATAACTGTGTGTTCATTTTTTTGTAATGGTGTACATGAACTGATACAAAGTTATGACTCTTTTAAAGTAGACAAGAAATATATTTGCTCTCTTTGTTTTCTGACCTTGGCTTCATTCTTCTGCCCCTACCACTACCTTTTTTAAATAGTGTTTTGTCTGTCTCAAATGAAATGTCAGTTTGAATTGTGCAGCTTAGCAATGAACTGTTGCAGAAACAAATCATATTCTAAAATTGAGGTGACTGTGGCATGTCTGCACATTGGATTTTATTCAGCCAGCTGTGCTATTTTTCTAACAACTTGTAGAACAGCGTGTAACTAGTTCTCTGCATTTTACATTTAACATGCTACAGATAGTAACACAGGAAGTGTTTCCTTTTTCCTCAGTATCCTGAATGTGTGTCTGGATGCTCTCTTTCAATTTCTGACTTGTTAAAGTTGCCTAAATTTTCTCCCAAGGGAGATTTGTCACTTCCTCTGTCAGCACAATAGCTACAGCACTGTCTGAAGTGGAGTTCCCTGGGTTCTTACACAGCTTCTATGGTCTTTGCGGTTTTACTTTGCCCTCACTTGGCAAATTTGCAGCATTTCACTTAAATAGTTACCGTATTCCTCTCCAGCAGACTTTGTATAGCATCTGTGAGGTGATGTAGTGCATACAAATCCAGTTGAAAAACATGGAAAATCCTTTTCAAAGTTTTGATGGGTATGTAAAACATATGCTGAGTATTACAAAAATAAGAAGGAAACAGACATGCCAGAACTTCAATTGGTATTTTACCACAGGCCAGATGGGGAAGGTTCTCTACAAAGTTGACTGTAATTTTCAGTATCTTTTAACTTGTAGAATTTCTAAATGCATTTCTATGGATGTATTACAGTAAATGTAGGTCTTCTAGTAATAAGTATATATTTTTTTTCTTATTTACTACCTTCTCCAGAAAGTAGTAAATCCACATGATTTAAGTGGTAATCTGTAATCATTTTTATGATGTCAGTAATCTTTGTGATGACTTGTACTTGAACCTGTTGCTTTTAATATACCAGCTTGGCAAGCTCTCTTGATTTTGGTGTTTGTTCATCTAGAACTAACTCAATCTCTTGTAAAACTTGTCAAATCATATAAACTGTTAATCTGCTAGGAACAGTGTTTTTAAGACATTGCTTATTGAGGAGCATGACTTGGGATGTGTGTGTCACAGTCAGTAGAGAATAGGCTTTGTGTTTTGGATGTGTGTTCCAAGACTTTTCTTGGCCCTAGCCCTGGCTGCTGCAGTAGGATTTTTATAGTGAAAAATTGTTTCATGTGTCAGAATAACCTAGGCATCTGCTGCTCCTGCTCTGTCAGTATGGAAAGAACATATGCTCAGTTTGACTGGGGCTTTGTTTAATGTCTGTACTATCTGCTTTGGGTTTTTTCACCTTGTGTGATGTTTCAAGGAGAGATGTTAATATGTAGCGATTCTTATCTCACTTCAGTCAGCAGGAAACAGGCATTGCTGCTGATCATTTTATGTTGAGGAACAAAGTTTAGCAGGTATTGATTGAATTTTAGGTATCTTACAATTTAATAAAGAGTAACATCTACCCTTGTACCAATAATAATGAGGAGAGTTTTGGGGTTTGGGGTTTTTTTAAGTAGAGGAAAGGGTTAAATAAGTGGTGTGATGAATCAGGTTTTGGGTTTGGAATTTTTAGACATGGAGTATACTCTGCCTTGATCTGATCAGTGCTAGCTCTTTTTGTAGGAATTATTTTATGAGGAAGCTTACTTGTCAAGACCAAGAAACATTGTTTGAAGGTTAATTATCTTATTTCAATAGCAGGTTCTTCACCTAGCTCCAGTAGCAGCTCTTCTGTTAACCCAATGGCTTCTCTTGGAGCATTGCAAACACTGGCAGGGGCTACTGCAGGCCTCAATGTTAGCTCTTTAGCAGGTAAGCTGCATGTTTTGGTGAGTAGAGAAAATAGCGGGTCAGCATTTCTGAAGCTGTACTGATTCAGCTTTTTCTTGCTCTCTGCCYCTGTAACTCTTAATATTCTGCTTTATTATACCTGAATAAGTGCTAGTAGTCCATCCTCTTTATTTTCTCTTTCCCATACAGGAATGGCAGCCTTAAATGGAGGACTTGGCAGTAGTGGTCTCTCCAATGGGACAGGTAGCACAATGGAAGCCCTCACACAGGCCTATTCTGGAATCCAGCAATATGCTGCTGCTGCACTGCCCACGCTCTATAATCAGAGTCTCTTAACACAGCAGAGTATTGGTGCAGCAGGAAGTCAAAAAGAAGGTAGGCAGAAAGTTGTGCAAGCTACTTCAGAGAGGTAGACCAACCCTCACAATCACTTTATCTGCAGAGCATTGTTTAAAATTCTAGAGTCTCAGAAGATAAAGAAGGAAAATCTTTATCATCTGTCTGTTAAGAGCTATCCAAAGCAGAGAGATTAGTCCTTGGATTGTCTTGCCTTAAGTATTCAGTAATAGTACCCTTCCACTTCCTCAGAGGAGAGTGGGAGCCTTCAGTCTAACAAGTCCCGTTGTCAGAGAATTAGATATGTTTTTCTTAATTCGTTTTTCCTGGTATTTCTGAATTTGGACCCCTGTGTTTTTTTCCTTCTCCTCCTTCCCTGTGTCCTAAATGCTGATTTTTTTTCCTCTTTAGATTGTAGTGTAAAATAACATAGCATATGGTGRTAGTTTTTTAAACAGAATAATTAGGAAGAAAAAAGTATAGAGCAAGGGATAAGAACTAAGAGAACATACATAATTTGGCTGCTTGTAGTTTATTGAGATTTAGTCACTTTGGGCACCAAATGTGGTAGAGCCTTTTTTTTTTTTCCCCTTGTCAGTCGGCCCCTAGGCCTAAGGCTTGTTATTTAGCCTTTGTTACAGCAGAGATCTGTAAGTGTGTTTTGATACGCTATGGAAAGTATAGGCAAAAGATACTGGAGGAAAACCTAGAGTTATTTGACTAGTCAATCCTAGCAATAGATCACACTGACTTATTCTAGAGTCAAGTATGCTGCAGAAGTGTCCATAGCAAGGGTATTGTTTTCTGTGGAAGATTCAGTTGGCTTGAATGATACTTTCACCCTTTTTTATGAAGTAGGCCAATGTTACCCATGCTTTATTCTGAACTTGTTTCTACTTGCTGTTTGCAGGTCCAGAGGGAGCCAATCTGTTCATCTACCATCTCCCCCAGGAGTTTGGGGACCAGGATCTGCTGCAGATGTTCATGCCATTTGGAAATGTTGTCTCTGCCAAGGTTTTCATTGACAAGCAGACCAATCTAAGCAAGTGTTTTGGTATGTTGGGACTACCTATAGAAGGGAATGCAAAGTAGAAAGACCAGTTTAGCTGAAAATGAGAAGCTGAAGTTATGCTTTGTGTGGGTGGAAAATGTTTGAATTTCATAGGGAGAGACAATGGACTGTAATGACAACTACTTGTTTACTTTTCTAAAATACTTTAACTATTTTGTTTGCTTAATTTAAGAAAGTTCTGTGTGTTAAGACCACAGCTTAAGTGATGTCATTTACACTAGTATGTGTGACTCGGTGAGTTTTCCTGTCCTGTTATCTCCTGTGCTTTATTTGCAAATTGGGCCTCACTGCAGTGTGCACCTTTGGAATCTGTGGCTTTTTTTTGTTAGCAATTTCTTTTCCAGTATTTTGTCCTGTCTAGCTTTTAAGTAGTGAATCTTTTTTTATAAACTTTTTTTAAAAATTAATTCTTCCAAAAATAGTGTGTTTTCCCCATGCTTATTGTGAATTTTCCCTTTCCTTCATTTCATATTATTCCGCCTCACTATACCATTAAGTATCCTAGGTAATTCACCATGATTGGTGTTTGCAAATTGAAATCATGATGCAGTTTTCCTCTGCCCTTTTCTGCCTTTTCAGTAATTCACATTGATGTGCATATTACTTTCATTTATTATAATCATTGTGAGTTATTTCTATTTATACTTTCATATTACATGTAAAATACAATGGGGAGCAATTACCTCTGATTCTGTAAATGCTCAGAAGGTGGTTTTTAAAGCTTTCTTTTGATTTTTGAAGCCTTTGTCATTTAAATAAAATCCTTTCAGCTGTTTGCTACCTATCTTATGTTGCATTTCTCATCCTAATTTTGCTCTGCGTGACATGGATTGGAAGCATAACAGGGCAGGAAATGTATTTCAAAACTGCAAAACAACCTGTCACTCTTGTTATTATCCAGTTAGATTATTTTCAGTTAGCTTCTGAAGTTTGTGTTGCCACAGCAGCTTGAATAGTGGAAGGCTGTATGTGTGCAATGAAGGATTTGTGGGTTTGTTTTCCCTTCTTCGAACCCCTGGGGAGAGCAGATGTGTCMTTTTTGGAGTTCATTAAGGTCTCATGACCATTATGCTAGGGGAGATYTTCTGTGGTGGAAATCAACCTTTTTTCTATGGTAGCCTTGTGCCCACTTAATATCTTTTATCTTTTCTTACATGGTAATCAAAACATGCTAGCAAGCTTATGATTTTTAAAAGACAAAGAAAATACTGAGATTGTAATATCTGTGTATGGAATGATCTCCATAGGCGGTGATATCAGCCATCACCTGGAGTTACCTAAGACAGATTTCTTCAAAACTCAGAAGGTGGTCTTTCTTTGGAATGAAACATAGAATGAAATATAGCCTACGTTTCTGGTCGTGAGTAACCGTCATGGAGAATTGTGCTGTAATTTTATATTTTGCTTTCTGTAGGTTTTGTGAGTTATGACAATCCCGTCTCTGCCCAGGCTGCCATTCAGTCAATGAACGGCTTTCAGATTGGCATGAAGCGTCTGAAAGTACAACTGAAGCGCTCCAAGAACGACAGCAAGCCATACTGAGCGCCCCTCCCCTCCAGGACTGGAGTGAGAAGGATCTTCTGGTAAGTTGGGGAGGAGCGCACTTAGTGATTCGAAGCCCTAAGGCTGTGTTTTTGCAGTCCTGGAAGCTGATCCATGCCGTTCTATCTGGCACATCTTCCCCTGAAGACTCGGCTGCAACCTCTGCTGGGAATCCTGCTTCRAATGGAGGACAAGTTTGTGCTTTTGTTTCCAGTGTTTTACTTTGGAGTTTAGGTGCCATATCGCTGAGTTTTTTTTTCCTTTATTTAAAGTTTGCTGTGTTTGTAACCAGTGTGTGTTGAGAAGGACCAATGCCAGCTCCTTGGGGGTGGAGAGGTAAGGTAGAAGGGAGCAGCAGAAACCAACACCACACTGCCTTGGGGTGGAGAGGAGAAGGGGAAGCAGAAATAACACTGAACAGCTGATGAAAACAAGGATGATGAGAAAGGAGGCTTGAGTCCATCCAAGTCTGACTGAGCAAGGAACAGACTCCATATAGCCTTTGTCATGCCCCACTCTTTGAAGCTTCCTTATCTCTTTGCCTTTGTGGGGATTTAATAATTCATCTCTAAGCAGGAGACAGGCTAGAAGAGTGAACACATTTATGAGTTAAAGGAAAACTGCAGTTTGGGGTTTTGTTTTTGTTTTAGCGCTGTATAAAGTGATGTTTATGTAGCACTGTGAACATACGCARCACTTTCATAAAGTAAGTAATGTCTCAGCCCAGAAAATGTGCTGCCATTTACCATTGAATAGTAGAGAGATGCAATGAATTGCTCCATGCTTAGGAAAAATTATCCCTATATAATTCAGCTAGATGTTGTAGAAAGCTTTAGAGAGAGACAGCATAATCTGGAGGGATGGATACAAATAGGACTGCAAACAAGAAATTTCAGAACCCTGACAATCTAGGAATATTTTGTCATATATTTTTCTTGACATTTTCTCAAATTTCCCCTATCTGTGGAGTAATGTCCTTTTATAGAGCATTGCTTTGAATTCATTCTGATAAGCATAAGACTGTTCCTCTAATGAAATGACTGTTAAATATACACAAAGCCAAGTGTTTACCCTAAAAACAGCTCTTTGAGACTCCTGCTTCATACGTGTTTACATGACAGTTGCTTTTTCAGTTTTACTCTGTTGCAAAGAGATTTCTTAATCATAAAAAAAGAAACAACTAATTTGTGGAGTGGTTTAGTCTAGTATCTAGGTATTTCCTTAAACTGCAGTTTTCCTTTAAGGTGATGTGTGCCAGTGCAAAACAGGAATAACACAGGAGCTGTTGAACTATAGCAGAGCACTGAGCCTTCCAGTCCTATTCTGCCTTTTGGCATCATTTGTTGTCTTCTATACTGAAGAAAAGATTCAACATAACCCTCCAGTGAATATACGCTTCTTTTGCACACTTATGAAATGCTGATGTGTTGCCAAGGGCCTTGTTATACACTGGTTTTAGGGGACTCTAAAGGATTTTTGACACTCTGGCCTGAGTCATTTGAAGAAGTGAGAGTAGAGTCCCGTGTTATAACCACCAAATTCCACCTCTGTCTGAAGAGGAAGTTTACAATTTAYGTATTTCTTTGACAGAAGTTCTATTTACCTCATATTTTTTCCATTTCCTTGTTTCCCTTGTATTCCTGGTTGGTGATGCTGTTTCCTAGGGYACCAGATAACACTGCAATCTGGGAGCCAGCTGCTAAATGAGTGTGAGGTCGGACACAGGGTTTGGGCTTCCTGCCCTACTCCAGCAGGAGGAGCACTCAATTCATCAAACCTGAAATCATGTTCAGAATATGGGTGCCCATGTGCAAGAGGTTCTGCTGTGGTCCGTTGGGAATGTCAGGCATTCGCAAGGACTGAGTTCCCTGGGATCTCAGACCTTGGAAGTACAAGGCCTGACCAGACCATTCAAGAAGAATCCTTTCCCTTGTTAAATTGAAAAACAGTTAGTTGAAATCAATCTGTCTCTCTGTTTTTTATGGCAGAAAGGTAAAATAAATATTAGTGCTCAGATCATCTTTTAGTGGAAATGGTTGAAAGGCCAGACTGCCAAATATCCCATTTGTGCTGGCATGTGGTACCCTTCCATGTTAATTATTTGGATCTCTCTAGAAACATAAGCATACACTTAAGTGAACCATGTACACTTGAATTCTGCACAATGGGAGAGATGTGTCCTGGTTTTCTGAGAAGAGAGTGTTGGAGTGTGAAGGCCTCCAGGGTGATGATGGGATTTTTTATAAATAATATACTTTTCAAGAAAAAAAAAGAAGAAAAAAAAAAAAAAMATAGTTGGGAGCAGCTGCTCCAAGTGCAACCTGCTGTAACCAAGAATGTTGTTTCTATTTTTATAGAAGTTTTATACAGCTCCAGGATGGAGAATATTTATTACCTAAATTATTTCACTGGAAAAAAAAAAAAAGGCCAGGGTTTTGTAGAATCCTGAATGTGATTGTTTTACACGCATCATGATGTGCATGATTGAAACTACTGATTTTCAGTGGCCTGTTTGCAGCCCACCAACTGCTAATGGGGAAGATTAATGCTGTGAACCAATGGAGGAGAGCACTGTGCTCTGGGGTCTCTACAGTCACTCTTACCTTCTTTACACCCTACCCACTGTACTACCCAAGACCTTTGTCCTGTTTTTCTTTTAACCTGGTGCTCTGGCCTCTTCAGTAGTCGCTTCAGTTGCCCTAAGATAGATGTTTTAGCTTTTGTGTTCTCAGTGCTGCAACTTTTGGATCAAGCTCAGCATTGTTGCAGATAGGTGTAACTCCTACTGATGTTAGGAGATTCACCCGTTTACATTGTGGCTCAGTTTGGTCAGTGATTCTTCCCAARCATAATCACCATAGACACCTGACTTGGGCTAGCTCATGTGCCTTACTGGCATAACTGTATTTTAAGTATTGCCAAAAAGAAGAAGAAAATCTATGCAGGTTAAATTCTGAAAGGTGTGATCCTCAGATGGCTTTAATCAGTGCTATTCTGCTGTCTTCAGCAGAACAGCAGCAGTTCTCACCAGCTGAAGATTTTGCCCTTCTTGTGTATTTGTTTCAGATTTAATCCCCCCTTCCCTTTTTCTGGTGTATGAATATGTATGTTGCCAAAGGTAATAAATGTATCAAGTCTGTGGCTGGGGCAGATTTTTTTTCTGATGATGCARTTGATCGGATAAAATCAGTATTTCTGTATCTGCTTGGTGGCTGTCACTGACTTGGGGGATTTTTGCTCTTGCCTTCCAGTTTTAAGCCAGGTTTCTTCCTCACTCATTGGCAGGAAAGGCTGGGGGCCTGGGTGTTTTCTTTGATTTTTAGATTTCTGACATGTTCTCGTTCAAGTGCAAATCAAGCCAGCCAGCTGCGTCAGGGCCTGATGGGGGTAAACTGCCCAAAACATAGAAGCATATTCTGAATTAGCAGCGGTTGTGAAAGAATCTACTAAAATACTGAGTAATATTTAGAAATATCCAGAGGAGGAAATTATCTGCAGAACGTTTTTTTTTTTTTTTTTTTTTAAGCAAGATGCTAACATACTATAGTAAGAACAAGATTGAAAGGAATGATTTAAAAAAGTAAGAAATTTCAAGTAGCAGAAATATTTGGGGCAAACTTGATACTCCCCTGCAGTATTTAGTGTTGGAAGCTATCATTAGATATATGTCTTAGTTATGACCTGTTCTTGTGTCAGATTTCACAGGCAGTAGGTTAACAGTTGGATTAGTTCAAATAAACTGCAGAAGGATTTGCTTAAGTAGCCGTATGGACAAAGCATTTTGTATGTGCAAAAAATAAACAATCTGAATTTTCTACCATAAACTCTAGTAGGACTTCTGATGAAATAATTCCATGGGTGCATCAGGAAATGCTTATGTGTTTCTAGAAGGAGGGGGAAATATTTGTGTACTTAATAGATATTTTTTTTTTCCTCAAGACATTTTATCCTGCTTGACATATAATAAGATGGGAGAATTACGAACAATCAAAGTCTTAGCCTGGTGCTGCTTAGTATCTAGTGCTGTAGCAAACTGACTCATAGATTCGTCAGCCCTGCAGAGAACAAGCAATTTAAAAATAGGTGTCTCCATGTAGCTTAGTCTTCTAGCACTGCAGAGCTTGCATTATGAGACAATGGGTTTTGGTAGTCATTATAGATAAGCGCAAGCCGAATGAGGATTGTAACTTTTCAAAGGTATGTGAAACAATAGCAGTGAATATCTTTTTATATCTTAACAATGAGATATATTTATTAACTGGGAACTCTATTATCTGGAAAATAGATGAATCGGAAAATTGCTTAGAAGAAAATATAAGGAAAAAGTTTACCTAAATGATAAAAGTTATTTTTGAAGCCTGCCTCCAAGACAGATTTAGCTTGAGCATTTCTTCATGCTAATAGTTGTGAGTTAGGGAAGGAAAGGCAAATAAAATTAATTTAGTTGTGCAATTGTTCATAACTATATAATTTGGAAACATCTAAAATGAACTTGGACAAATCACACTGTAAATGAAAGATGCAGCTGTGCACAAATGCTTTGAGAGCATCATGATGCAGACACTTAAAGATGTTTTGCATCACTGACCAGACATATCACAAAGTATAAAATACAGAATAAAAGATGCACTGTGTTATCACATATTTGTGAGAATGAAACAGGGACACACTAAAATAACTTTCCCTACGCTAATAGGCTTTCACTTAGCTTCGCATGGCACTGCTATTGTAGGCTGACTTAAAGACTGTTTTTGCTCTTCCAGAAGACCTTTAGGGAAACTTGGTGTTCCCCTGAAATTGCCAAATGAAATATTTGAAAAATATCAAAAAACTTCTAAATGAATCACATCAGGAATTCCTGTGGTGCATGCAGATGTCACTTGATTTGTTGCTTTTTTTCCCTATGCCTCAGAGTCCCTGTGATGAGTTTGCCTGTCAGGTTTAGAGCTGAAACCTCACAGTTCTTCAGAATGCCTAGAGCATTTCTAGAATTGTAGAAATAACTATGAGTTGCGTTGTGCTATGTTTGCTGGAATTGGCTGAAGCTCTGTATTAAGTCCTGTCTCTAAATTATAAGCAATGAAGAGCACATTCATCTCGGTGGTACTAGTAAGTTTTGCAGGTTTAGTTGGCAATGTATTTCTTTCTTTGAAACTAGAATGCAACATATGATATTGTCAACCATGCTATAAATGCTATAGGATAGCATGAAAGTCTCATGTTTTTCTTCAGTCTTTAACTAGCATCATTAAGAGGTGCTGAAGAAATAGAGCACCAAGCAGGAGATAAATGAAAAATCTCTTAGATGAAATCTTCTCCTTTACCTTCCACATTCTTTCTAAAATAAATAAAGAGAGAAAGATTGTTCCTTCTGTTCTGTAGTGCAGGGGAATGGGAAGGCAGCAGAGGTGGTTATATTAATATAGAAATCAAGGGRAAAAAAAATCAGCTCAAAAGGGTTTTGGGAAACACACACTTTTATTCATGAAACTGGCAACAGTGACTGTAGAGCTTCTCAGAGCCCAGAATCCCCTCCTCACAAAGCCAGGGAGCCAGGGGCTGTTTATATAAAAGGTTGGAAAGGAAAATCCTTGTGCAGGTCTAATGATGGTGTGAAAAGGACTCAGCTAGGACAAGTCTTAACTTGGGGTCAAGTCTTAAAGAATTCTTCTATATTGTGTGGARGTTTTGGTTCCACTTATTTGTCTCGTATAATCTCTTTATTTTCCCTCYCCCTGTTTCAAACCATCCACTCCAAGGTTCCTGGGCTCCTAGGGAATAAGAGGGGGGTTGTAGTTGAAGGAGAGAGCGTGGATATCCTGGGCTACCACTGCCTAAGAACTTCCCATGATAGAATGCAAGAGAAGTCCCAGCCATCAAACCACCTGTGAATCCCCTTGTGTCCTCTGTCTCTTGTGGTCTTAGTCTCTGTGGGCAAATGTTAGCCCTGGAGCCATATTTTCTTCTTTGGGGTTGGTCTCCTGGGGAAGGTGCTTGCTCTGCTCTTTTCCTAGAGCTAGTGGAGACCCTGGGCACGGGACAAGGTGAGCACATGTGAGCCACTGTGTCATAAGGCTGCGGAGGGCCTCACAGCTCACATGCGGAGAGGAAAGTCCAGGCCTCCGCTTCCACTTGGTTTCTGGCAGTTTGATGTTTACTTGGTGTCCTTCATGTACTTCGACTCTTACTTGTCCATCGTTGGCATGTGCTGCCCTTCCCTGTCGACTCCCTTCCCAAGGAGGTCTCATTGTACGGTGCCCATCCTTGTTCTCTCTCTCCGTGTTTGGATGTACTGCTCTGTGTAACTCAGTGGGTCTCCCTCTTTCTGGTTTGTTTTTTTCTAGATTCCTGCCGTTTGTTCATCGTTGTGCCTAAAGCATGTCGATGTGGCGTTCAAGTACATCGTCCAAATCCTTGTCTCTTCAGCTTCTCTGATGCTTGAACTCTCACCTTTGACCTTGTGTTGACCTTTGATGCTGATGTGTATTTTTATTATGTTTGTTTCTTTCTTTGTTTTGGTTTTTTTTTTTTTTGTGCTGCCAAACTGGTTTTGCTAGAAAGACTGCTGAAGGGGAATATTTAAACTTGCATTTGAATATTAAAAAGAAAAAATCTATTTTTCTAGACCTTCGTAAAATAACCACTTGATTTTGTGAATCTGATTCTTTGTAATTGTCTTCGGAGCAGCCTTGCTAGCATACCTTGTGGAGTATTTGTATTTCTGTGAACATACAGCAAATCACTTTCTAGGCTTAGTTTTTCCTGTGTGCTTAGTTTTAACAAAAAACAAAACAAAACACAGTTTTGAAGAAAAAGTCAATTATATGGTGTGATGCAATCTTTCAGGAGGCTTCCTAGTCACATTTTGCTGATCTGGTTCTGTGCTTGAGGAGACAGCATGTGTTTTTATGAGTTTAAACTTGTGACTTGAGTGGCATCAGCAGAAAACACTTGAACTACACTTCTGATTGTAGCTACATTTTTGCCCTGGCACTTACAGATTTTTTTTTTTTCTGCCCCTCTTCCCTGTGTGATTATCAGTCTGCAGTGAAAATTTGATCAAAGGTGGTGGTGTATTTTGTTAAACCCCAGCATGCTTGTTTTTTCGTAACTACAATCTCCTCAGCAAAATGTGATGGTTTTGTTTTACTCTTTCAGACTAAGATAGTGCCCAGAAATGTTTTGCATGTTTCCTGCTGTTTTCTTCACACCCTCGTATATATCGCCTTCACCTCTCTGTTTTCTATAGTTTGTGCAAAAACTGAGCAATTTAATGGGTTTCAAAGATATCCTTTTAAATTGGTGTTTTTGGTATAACAAATGTCTGATCAGAAGCCACCTGAGGGCATCTACCTGTGCACTTAGACTGTCTGCCTGACAGAGCACCTGGACCTTGCTCCATCTCTGGAGGTGCCCTGGGGCTGTGGCAGGGGTTTTGGTGGAAGGGAATAGCTGGGAAGCAGGAAAGTGGGGTGACTTCACAGTGTGTCTGTTTCCAGAATTCTCTGAAACCAGAGCTCCTTTCAAACACACTTTACCAGTACTCTGTGAAAGTTGAGGCATGTTTTGGTGAAGTGCAGCCCCTGTTTAACATCATCAGTCAGACCTTGGTGGCAGGATCCCTGAAGACTCTAGATCAGCTCTTGAATTAAAATGTTTGGAATATCCCAGAGAAAGTGTTTGTAAACCTGGTCACGACTGCTGGCTCTTTCCCCAAGTGACAAGCACAATACAACAGCCTCGGAAGCTGTTACCTGAACAGGGTACCATCCCCAGCTCTCTTCTCAAGGGCCTTAGCTGGGGAATCTCTACGGAGATTTTTTAGGGCTTCTTTTATTTTTTTCTTTCCTTCTTTTTCTTTTTTTTAGTGTTTTAGTTTTTAATTGGGTAAGGAGCTAAGCAGTTTTCCTGCCTCACGGAAGGAACTAGAGCAGGTTACCGCTCTCTGGGTGGCAGGCTTCTCCCTACCCTGCACGCAACCTGCACAGGTAGTAACTGGGACGTAGCTTCTAGATGAAGGCACCTGGAAGAGTGTTTGCTGTGGTGAAATTTCCGTCACAGGGAGGAGCGAGCTAGCGTAGGTGCCTTAACAGGAGAAAATAGCATGGAATGAAATCCCAGGAGGAAAGGATTTGCCGAGAAAATTAACGCTCTTCGGTTGGGTGGGAATCTTACTTTTGTCCAGTGCGTGGGTTAATAAAGATGCTAAAGGGTTTATTCTACTGCTGAGTTGACTGAGGATGCTGTAATTCTCAATAGGCACTGATTCGATTTGTGTAGACAGTCCTGAATCTGCTTATAAAAACATTTTTGGATAGGGTGCATATACCTGGGAGTGGAGTACAAGGCCGGATGAGGAAAGGAGGATCGAGACTTGCTTGTCTGGGAGGTAGGGTTGTGGGCTGGCTGCTGTTAGTCCCACAGTCTGAATGCACAGGGCTCTGTGTCAGTGGGGGGCACTGATACCCTGCAGTGTATTGAGTAACTGCCAATACATTTCTGTACATGCGCATTTGGTTCCATAAGGAACTTCGGGGAAACCTGTGGAAAAATATCTGAAGAAAACCAAAATGCCAAATGTTGGATGTTTCTTTTCCTTCTTTCCTTTTCTTTGGTTGTTTTAATTGTTCTGTGGTGGTTTTAATGGATTTGAGACAGTGGAGCAGCAGCTGCCTTTCTGATTTTTGGCTGCTTTTTGTGAATAATTTAAAAAGAAAATCTACATTTTGGAGACAAACCTGTGGGCTTTTTTATTGGTACAAACATTGTATTTAACACTAGGGGTTTTGTACAGTTTTTTGCCTTTTCTACTAGAAAACAATGTAAAGTGATTCACAATGTGATGAGAAAACAAATTGCCACTATGACCAAATGTAGAGTCTGTTCTGCAGTAAACGGGATTTAATCAACTCAAAGTCGTGGTTCAGTCGTAGAAATGCTTTTCTTTACCTTGTTTGAGCTGTTCTTTTTTTCTTGTTTTGATTTGCAAAACAAAATGTCTTTTTGTGTGAAATTGTGTTGTACTCTGTAGAGAATTACGGATTTTACTTTAATGGTTTAAAAAGCAGAGGAGCACGTGTTGCTTTTCTGAGCTGATCGCAGAGTTTGTGTAGTGGATTTAAAAAGACAAAATTTGTTACAAGTTTGGAACGAGCGAGTATGTGTTAAAGGAATTTTCTTCCTTTTGTGTGTGTGTGTGTGTTCCTTTTTTTTTCTTTTTCTTTTTGTCCCAAAGGG
Organism: Eudromia elegans; assembly: GCA_003342815.1. Lineage (NCBI taxonomy): Eukaryota > Metazoa > Chordata > Aves > Tinamiformes > Tinamidae > Eudromia > Eudromia elegans. Next base: position 6,274,438 of record PTEX01000007.1, on the reverse strand, counting down.
CAACTTAAAGCTGTTTTAATTGCACAGACACACCGACAACAAGTCATTTTGTATATGCCAAGTGTGGTACCTTCCTTTGTTTATTTGCTATTAAACTGTTTGAGAAGACTCCTTGCGTGTTGTCTTTATGTCTTAAACTTGAGGCTCTTTTGGGGCCCAGAGGTAGGAAGATGCGAGGTGGGAGAACTGTTTTCCCATTTGTTACCTGTGAGCAACTGAACTGTCCTGGTGCAATGCCACTTGTTCTGGATGCACACAGTTGCCCTGTGTGTTTACCCCTGCATGATCTGTTACATTGAGAAGAAATGGAAAAGATTTTCAGCTGCTTTTATTAGCCTCCAATTTTTATCACTTTAGAGTAAGGTCTCCGTTAGACAAGGCACGGAGATCTTGGGTACTGCAAATACACGATACCCTGGAGTGAAGTGTAGCCACATCCCACCTCCAGCCTTGGTGCTGGGAAGCCACTTTCCTGTGGGTGCACCGTGTGCCGAGGAGTTTCAAGAACTAATTAACTTCAGCTCCATACCAAACTGGAGCTATATTTGGACAGTGCCAATGTGGTGGTGCGTGGGATTGGATGAGCACTCTTGGAGATAGCGGCTCATACTCTTCCTACGGTCCTCATACCTTCCCCTGCCTCCTTACTTGGTGTCTGCTCTGGGGAGAATCTTACTCAGTTCTTGTCCTAGTGTTCCTGGGCCTGGAAACTCTGCCCTGGAAAACTGAAAAAGAAGTGGGATTTTAATATGCATATATGTGTGTATATATATATGGACTTTTTAACAAAACCTTAGCTAATATCTACTTTACTTCCAGAATTAAGATACATACATTTGTGAAATAAAATGAGCTTTTAAAGATAAGTGTTTGGTATAGGCAGTTCGCCATGAGTTTGACATCAATATTGCCAGTCCCAGAGGGCAGGTGCCATGATGACCATGAATTTAGCCACATTCCTAAAGATATAAAAATTCAGAAATGTTCCTCCTTCCTTTCTCTGCCTTGCAGCTGAGAGATAGCAAGTGTTTTCAGGGCAGCTATGCTTCTCCTCCATGTCCTTTTTCTCTCTTTTCTGGCATACTCCATTTCACCCTGTTACTTCCTACACAAGTATCTGAGCACACACAAGCATCAGGATTCAGCAGCGTGTTCCTTCCTGGGCCCTGCACCAGTTGCAAGGCTGGGCCCCAAGCCACCTGTTGCATGGGATCATGCCAGGATCCCTGCAGCTAATGTGCAGCTGTTGAGAAGGGAGGCTAGAGAGATTTCGGTTTATATGTGTCTGGGCTGCAAGATGGAGAGAAACAATTGAGTTGGAAAATGGAATACGTGGCATGGAAGGTTCTTGATTGGGTAACAAAGCTGGCTGGGCTCATCTCATGCAATGTGTAAACAGGAGCTGTGTCAGTTGTATGTTTTCAGATGCTGATACAAGTCTCTGAGTAGAGAGCATCTTTGAACATTATAGAGGTTTTACTCTTTCCCCCCCACMCCTCTTTAAAAGGCCAACACCACTCAGTCATTAAACTACAGGAGCCAGCCTAGCAATTTCTGAAAATCAGCAGCATTTCCCATGAGTTTTCAAATATGTCAGCATCAACAGGAAGTAGACAAACCTGTAGATTACGTCCTGATGTTAAGGAGAAAACTTCTCTTCTTATATTGTTGTCCTCCTCTCCTTACTTGTTTTGACTCCAGGCTCTCATCTTCCTGGCTTCACCAGCCATATACTTGTCTTCAGGTGGCCAGGAGTAGAAAGAGCAGAAGGGAGGACGAGCAGCTCAGAGCGCTCACATGCAGAAAGCGAGTGTGTGACTGTGCATTGCTCCACTGCACAACTTCTGATGTTCCCCAGTTTGGTGTTTAGTGCACCTTGCAGGCCAACTTATTTGCAGTATCTAAGAAGGAACTTGGCCATTTAATATAGAAGCCATCCTTGAATCTCGTGTGGACTTGAGCTGCAGACCACCTGCTCCCTTTGCTTCCACGCAGGGCACAGGTGGTGCCTGGATAACTCTMTGCATTTATCCCTCCTTGTTTAGGCAGTATCATTCTGGCACATTCCTTATCAGAGCATGTTTCTCTTTGAAAATCATCAGTTTGAGTTCAGTGATTTTGCTAGTCCTTATTTTCCTAGGATAAGTTTTCCTCTTGGTAGGTGGATGAGGTAGATTTTCCTGTTTTCATAGGAAAATAAAGTACAGCTCAAAAGGCAAAGATGTGCAGTCTGAGCAACAAGTGCATGACAGTATTGGGGACCAGTGTCTAGGTGAAGTGGTGTGAAAGCATCAGGGTCAGTTAGTGTTATTGATAGCTTACTTGGGGGCAGTAACTTTGCAAAGCAGTCTGCCCCAGCAGGGAATTATGTGATTTTGATTCCCCTTTCTTGACTCCTTCATTGATTCTTTCATTTAGCAGTGTCCAGTGCCAATGGCTGGTGGCTGCTATCTCTGGCCTTCTAACCTCAGTTTCTCCAAATTCAGAAATCTGATGAGMCATCACTATCATTGTCTTGTGTCAGTGAGGGTCAGTCTCTCATGCTGTGCCTGTCCCACCACCTGTCTCCAGAGGGGCATGTTGCAATCACTGCAGCAAGGAGAGACTTCTTGCTCTCCGTTAGACTTTCTATGAAAGCTATAAAATCTAAAGCACCTACATAACAACATTAAGAGTAAGCTGAAATGTTMTCTGTGCATTAACTGTGCCAAGCTTTACTTGATGGTTTCCATTTCCAAAGTCTCAAAGTACACAGTGTATGCTGAAACATCTTCTAGAGGATTACTTCTCTGAAAAGCAATGCTAAATTAACAGGTATTATAGATGGAGAAGAGAAGCAGCATGCAAGAGAGCAAGTCTGATTGTAGCAAGATTTTTCTTCCCTTTAAAAATCTCTTCTAGGGAAACTTTAGAAAAACCAATGTATGATATCTCTGAAGAAAAATGAATGCTGTGATGTGAAGCCTCTGGGAAGGCTACGGCTCCTTGTCTCTTAGAGTCTCTTTGGTGAGGGATACTACCTAAGGAAGGCTCCCTTGGATCTGTGCTGCCCCAAGCCGCCGTGAGCCAGGCCGGGATGGTCCAGCTTGGGAGACGATGATTCCATCAGCTGCTGCCTTTGCTTGGGAAGAGCCACTGCTGATCTCGTGAGGAAGGAGGGCTGTGGCTGGGGACGTGCTGCCTCTGCACATGGGCCTGTTGTTAAATCTGTGAATTGATGTTGCTTTTTCTAATTGGTCTGCAAAAAGGAACCCAAAACCTGTGTTCTGCCTTCTATTTCTGAAAAAGGTAAGGCTTCCATGGCGCTTACCCACCTCTGCCCAAGTTCACTATCTTGTCTTGTAAAAGACAAAATTAATATATGGGAAGGCCCATTAAAAACACAGCACATAAAGGAAGTATGAAACCAGATTCCTGGAGGAACCAGCCTACCTTCTACTCTTTGAAAGATGTGTAGACAAGTTTTAAAGCTCTTTTCTATTTGGACAGTCAGAAGAAAATTGTTGCTTTCGGTCATTATTATAATTTGTCACAAGAGACCTGTAAGTTCTGAGTGCAGAAATTTGGAAATTCCTTTAACACCTGTTGAAATTTCCCAGAGAAGGATCATGGCTGCCTGCTGAGCTCCTCAAGGGAGAGGCTAAATTTTGTGCCAGGCCAGATATTGGGCACATTGTTGCAAATATAATGCTGCATATGTGTATGTATGCATGTGCTGGAGCATTCATTTCCTCCTCCCTTTTTAAGGCATACGTTGTCCCCAGAGTTGAGATCTTAGGGGATGCTGCTGTGTCCCAGACTCCATCACCAGCAGGGCTTCTTAAAGCGGGATTGCTATGAGAAAGAGAAGAAGGAATCAACAGAGACCTCTCTGTGACTGGAGTGGATTGTCTCTCCCCACAGTATTTATCAGCCGCACCAGGGCAGGCCGGGGTGGCCAGTTGGCTCACCATGACCTTGGGCGCCGGGAAGCCTGACCAGCATTCCTGGGAACCACGTGAGCCCGACTGGCAGGCGCAGCTGTGGCCAATGCGGGGGAGCGCAGCACTGGCTGCTCAGATTGAGTTTCACTCCAATCGCTGGCGTCTTTTCTCTTGCTCTGCCTGTTGTGCTTTTGCTCTTTGTTTATGGGCCTGGCGAGGCGAACGCGCAGATGGAGCCTTAGCATGTGAGACACTTTCCTGCTGGATCTGGGGTTCTGTCTCGCAGGCCGAGCAAGCCCTTCCTGCCACTGCTCTGGCACCCCAGCCTGGCCAGGATTTTATGGGTGCAGGCCTTCTTAGCACACAACCTGCCCTCCTCCCTGAGGGCTTTTTATGTTGTGTTCTCTGTCAGGCACTGCTTTTTGTGCTTTCTCTAGAGGTTAATGTATGAGGCTGTTTAATGCAGAAGAGAGATGGGTCAGGACCAGACAAAGCAGCAGATAGAGAAAGGACTTCATCTCTACCAGTCTAATCACACCGAAAAGGCCCTGCAAGTCTGGATGAGGGTTTTGGAGAAGTCYGCGGATCCTGCTGGCAGGTTTCGGGTTTTGAGTTGTCTCATCACTGCTCATGCAGAGATGGGCAGGTACAAAGACATGCTGAAGGTAAGGTGACCGCGAGGAACGYGGGCGACTGCGTCGTGCCCGCCGGGGACCGGGACTGGGCATTGCAACGGGAGAGCAGGGTCAGGATTTTGCAGTTCGGTAAGGCTTGCCCCACGCTTGGTGCCATGGTGGGCTCTCTTGATCGCTGCGGTGCTGCTTTGCAGTGGCTGGGCCCTTGGGTTTGCTAGGTTCATCAGGTTCCTCAGTTAATCGGGTTCTTCAGTTAATCATGGGAACTGTCACTGAGTTATTCCCCACTGCCAGAGGCACCATCTGATCTAGCATCACAGAGATGTGAAGASAGGGCCTCTGCCCCACTGAAAGATGTTCACAGCATTTACACCGCTGTAAAAAGCAATTTCCAGGAATATTCTATAGAACAAGCAGTAATATTGAGAGATGTTTGATATCTGGTTGCTCAACTGCTGTTTGATATCTAATACAGATCTCATTGTCTTTTGTTAAAATTATTTCTTTGTATGGGGGTGATTAAAAGAAGAAAGAGGGAAAACAAAGTGGGTTCGTTTGTTTTGTTTTCCTTGAGAGACAGTCACATTGCAAGAGGGGCATGACAGATGAGATCAAGGAGGGATTCCCAGTTGTCAGGACAGCATGGAAAAAAGGCAGACACGGGGCTTGCTGACAGGATGGCAAGAATAAGCTRAAGCTAAACTTCAAAAGTATGAAGATAAACATATTTGATTAAAATAAAAAGAAGCTGATGAGTGTATCTGAGAAGTGACAAGCTGCATATAGAGTAGCAGGAAGTGTTTTGAGACAGTGACTCAGAAATCTGAGAGGCAGGACAAGCAGATGTCATAGTTTTAAGAAACTATATCAGCCTGAAATAGGGTCCTACCTATACCTTGATATTCATGTTCCATGGTTTACAGTTGCTTTTCACAAAGCTGGTAATGCTGCAGCACAAAAACAAACAAAAAGTGTAGGGGTCCCCACATCTAGCATCRAAAGGCTGTAGGTACCTGCTTTTAGCACCTGGTGAGGGGCACATCTTGCTAGTAAAGCCATCTATGTGTCAAAGCCCCATCTTCAAAAGATATCCTTGCAAGGAAGAAAAAGTATTGATACACTTGGAAAGCATTTGAAGAAAAACAAGATTCTGAGAGATGTGGGATGAGATGCTGTCGGGCAGAGGGGGGAAAATAAAAAAAAGCAACCTGATTAATGAAGAGAGAAGGTAAGACGTGACTACCTGAAGAAAAATCAGAAGGCTTCATGGGAACATGCAATGGGCTCTATAGACCTAAACCTTCCATTGTTTCCTGAGAAGAAAACAGGAAATGGGATCAGAGCAGGTGTATTTCAATTCCTCCGAGTGTTGGGAAGGAAGAAATGGCTTCAATTAACCTGAAGATTTTACAGTGCACAAGCAAACAAGGAGGAGAGCATTAGCAGTAGAGCATGGGAGAGTCTGGGAACTAGAAGTATGAAGTTAATCATGATTTAAGAAGACTTAGGATGCTCAGTCTCATTTGGAAAGAACAGTTACTTCACACCAAGAAAGGAGTCTGTGGCATTTGGGAAGTAATGAAGAACTTGTAAAAAAGGTAAGGGAATGTGGGAAAGCATCAAGTAATCCACATCACTGAGTCCACACAGCAGCCTCCCTAAAGTGCTAAGAAAAGGGTGAAAAAAAAAACCAAAGCACAAGCTGTTAGCTTTTCTTTTAATTTTGTGAAAAATGTTTAAGCCATGATATGTGATACCGTTATACATACACAAAAAAAAGGAAGGAATTGGTGACCCTGGGAATTGCTATTAATAAATCTGTTAGTATTAGTAAATCTGTTACCTCTAACAGATTTATACATTAAGAGAGTTGCTAAATATCACTACCAGTACTGATTCACCCTAGCAGAGTGCTTGGTTCAGGGCAAAGCAGAGAAGAGCGCCCCAGCCTAGAAGAGCTTGCAGGCCAAACAAAAAGCCTTCACATCATCTCAGAGAAGACGATGCAATGAGTCCTGGTGGCTCCAGAGCAAAAACCATCACAACAACTAAAYGGCAGTTCAGTGGTATGAAATTGTTTGATGAAGCAGCTTACTTGCTATCATTTCTTTATTAATTCACTGCTTCCATGTAATAATTTAAGAATTCCATTTAAAAGTGGAATAAATTAAATTGAGTGTAAGAGGACAGAACTGGGCTCTGGTGAATGTTTGCTGCCTCATGATCTCTTTAGGGCCTTTCAACAGCTTTTTTCCATTAACTGCCACCCTGGTTCAGCTTCCTTGCCCAAGAGGCTCTGTGTAAAGCAAGAGGGAGGCTTCTCCAGGCCATGCAGACTCCCTTCAAAGCACCATATAACAGCTCAGGGTGTGCGCTGCTCCTCCACCCAGCTCAGAGCTGAGCCTCTTCTACACCACTGTGCCCCTCTGCAGATGCTTGGGCCATGCTGAACTATTTCTTAAAGACCTTATTTTCTACTTAAAGTTTGCAGTGGTGCAGATTGACACAGCACGGGAGCTGGAAGACCCAGATTTCCTCACAGAGAGCTACCTAAACCTGGCTCGCAGCAATGARAAGCTCTGTGAATTCCAGAAAACCATCTCGTACTGTAAGACGTGCCTGAACATGCAGGGCACCACCGTGAGCCCGCAGCTGAATGGCCAGGTGAGCCTCAGCATGGGCAACGCCTTCATGGGCCTCAGCGTCTTCCAGAAGGCTCTGGAGTGCTTTGAGAAGGCCCTGCGCTACGCGCACAACAACGACGACAAGATGCTGGAGTGTCGCGTCTGCTGCAGCCTCGGAAACTTCTACTCACAGCTCAAGGTGCAGTAGCCCCTTGGCCGCYGGGACGGGAGGGTGACAGTCTCACAGGCTCAGGAGAGGTGGAGAATGACATGAGGGCTCTCATTCTTGCAGTCTCATGCAAGTCAAGAATGGTTTTAGATTTTTTTTTTAAATAGTTTTAGGCCCTTATTGCAAAAAGGTGCTAGAAAATGAAAATATATTATGCTATTACTTACTGCAGATTTAGTGAGGCCCTAATTTCTTCCTATTTCCTGCGATGATGAATAATCAGCCTCTGAGAGATCCTGACTAACTGTATAGAAAACGAGGGCTCTGCATAGATGCTGAAAGCAGAGATGATGCAAGAGCAGAGAACATTTCAGTCTGTGATTTTAGGGCAGAATATATCATTCCTGCCATGTAAAGCTTACAACATATTGCATGAAAATCAGTTGCTGTGTCATTGCCTCATTGTCCCAGACCCACTGAATAATACGGATTATGCATATGGCAGTTCCTCCTTCCACAGTTGGACATTCATGTTAATGCTGAGACAAGGGCACATGGAAGCAGGGCAGGTGTTGGGAGGTGTGCAGAAAGCTGCTAGCGGCTGCAGCATTAGAGCATGGAAAATACTCAGCTATCACCCACTTTGTGAGCCGCTCACTTTTGCATTAGCTGCTGTCTGTCTGCGTTACAGGACTATGAGAAGGCCTTGTTCTTCCCGTGCAAAGCGGCTGAGCTGGTGAATGACTACGGGGCGAGCTGGAGCTTGAAGTACCGCGCCATGAGCCAGTACCACATGGCCGTGGCCTATCGGAAACTGGGGCGCTTGGCCGACGCCATGGGCTGCTGTGAGGTACCCCGCGCGGGCGGCCGCAGCGCCGGCCACAGTCTCTGCGAAGGGGTCCTACCAGAGGCCGGGCTGCAAGGAGGGGGATATCGCGGCCAGCCCCTTGACGCTAGGGGTTCTGCTGCCTCCCAGTCCTAGAGCTACTGCTTTCAGGAGCCCGGGGCATCTCAAAACTTTGAGCCTATAAACGCCCTCTGGTTGGAGTGTGCAAACAAGATTTTCCTTGAGGAGACTGTGGCATTTCTCTGGAGCTGACCCTTCACTGGCTGCAGCACTTGAGACCTTTGCTGCCAGCCCTCTGTGCTCAGGACCAGCAGCCTGCCTGTTCATTGACCGGAGACACTTTCTTGCAGGAGTCCATGAAGATCGCACTGCAGCATGGTGACCGGCCTCTGCAGGCACTGTGTCTACTCTGCTTCGCTGACATCCACCGCAGCCGCAAGGACGTGCAGGTAGAGCCCCTGCCTGCCTGCCGGGGACGGCAGGAATGCATGGAGAGCAGGCCCTGGCAAAGCATGTTTTCCTCTCTGCCCCTGCAGACAGCCTTTCCTCGATACGATTCCTCCATGAGCATCATGACAGAGATTGGGAATCGCCTGGGACAGGTCCAGGTGCTGCTAGGAGTCGCTAAATGCTGGATGATCCGGAAAGAGCTGGAGAAGGTCAGTTACAAGCTTCTTCTATAGGAGCACTAGGGCAGTTTCTTTCTGAGCTTTGTGSCCATCCACCCCATCCTTCTACCAATAGGGTTTGTTACTTGCAGAGTGGCACTTCTCCAAGCAGCCCCTCTGAGCGAGGAGTCTGTTACTCACAGGATGAACCTCCCATCCTGAGTCAGACCAGTAACTTGGAGAACTGGGTCATTAGTCAGTCCTGAAGGCTTAAACACCACACTGAGAAGCTGGTATCAGGAGGAAGTAAGTCTCTTCCTGCATTTTAGACAATCAGCTTATGCTCTCAAATAGGTTGCACTGCCTACTTTTTAGCTAAATAACTAAGCTCATTAGAGCGATAATGATGATAAGGCAGCTCTATGGCTCCACCACGTGCTTTACAAAGAGACATGGCATCAAATTCCTAGAAACGACAGGGCAAGACCCAGCAGGTGGACCTCTAGGTTACAGAATATTCTACACCATCTCAGAATATTCACTTACWTCATGGATTCCCCAATCCCATCTCTATCCATCACCAGCCTCAGATATCACAAGCATTTTTCATCTCAGAGAGCTTAGTGGGTGCTTTGCAGAGTGCTAATTTCACCAAAGCCCCAAAAGGGCATGAGCATGTGAATCTCTGGTTCTCTCCAGGCATTCGAGGGAAGTCTGCTCTGGTAGTCAAGGTCTCTGAGTCACGTTTTCTCAAATGAAACCTCCTCAAATATCAGAGCCCAGAGCACTTGCCCAGGTCTCTTCCTTAGCTTGCCAGTCCCGATTTCCACTTCTCATGCCATTCATATATTAGTTACCTAATATTCAATATTAGTTACCTAATAAAGCTTTCCACTAACAGATTGCACTTTTGTCCCCCTACATCTTCCAAGTCTGTTTGGCCAGCCTGTCCAACCTCCCTTTCAGTTATACTCAGTTTGTGTAGTCAGCACTATCCCATTCCTGCCAGTCTCCCATGACAGCCTGCTTGTCCAAACTCTGTGCACTCCTCGCATTCTTGTCTCAGGAAAAACATTCCCTGGACTGCAGAGCATTTCTTCCCAACCCTTTATGCTGCTTGCATCACTTTGATCCTATACGCAGTATTTAATTTCAGGGTTTTCCAGTCGCTCTTCCCTGTCATGCTTCGCTGTTCTGTTCTCTCCTCTACCATTCAATTCCTGCTTCCTTGTTCTGTTAAGTTCTTTATCCCAGACTGTTGCTGTCACCACAGGTCTAATACCATCTCCTCAGCATTCAAAGCACACTCTCCCATCTCATCAGGTTCTCTCCTCACAGTATAGCAGTAATACCAAATTACAGCATGGAAATTTTGTAAGATACCTCCTGAAAATGCTGTGTCACAGGGGAGATGACTTCTTACCCTCACACAAGCCTGAAGTGGGTCCCAATAGCTTGGAAAGCAGAGATCGGTTATCAGAGCAGTAAGAGATTCTGTCACATCGGAGGCAAAGTAGGGACTCATCTGGTTTGACAGCTGCTACACCTAATACTTTTCCTTCAGACTGAAAAAGATGGATAGCAACACTGTCCTACTTACACACGGTGTGATGTAGGACTAAGTGGACATATGGACAGTAGGACAAAACAGAACATAATGTGCTGGTCGTGCTGATCCCTCTCTTCCCCTGTTGTACAAGTGAAATTAGAACTGAAGTTGCCCCAAGATTGCTGAGCCTGTGGTGTGCTAAGGGAACAATGTTTTCTTTGCTTGTGCTTCATCTCAATCCTGATGACCTGATGTGCAGCTGAATCTAATTAAGCCTGTATCCTTCCTCTGCCATACTCTGTGTTGTATGGTTGGAATAGAAATGTAGCTCTATTTTCTGAAAGATTTGTCATCTTTTAGAAACTATGCTTTTCTTAGGGATGAAATTTTGTGGGGGAATACCTTCGAGCTGCAGGGATGCTTGTTTATCCAAATGCTACTCTGTACCTCTTCCTCCCCCTTTTGAGTTCTGTCATGTTATCCATACAAGTCTGTTCTTGATGTATCAGACTGAGAACTGATAGCGCGTGCTCTCCTTTCACAGGCTCTGGAAAACATCGAAAAGGCTCAGGAGCTGGCAGAGGGACTAGGGAACAAGGTAGGATCCCATAGCTGCCCTTCAGCAGTGTTTGTAGCCTTCTTGGGCAAATTGAGAAGTGATAGTGTTCATATTGTTATTGCTTGTCACCCTGTCCATACAAACCGGTTGGTGCTCAGAACTTGTTTAATTGTGAAGTTATTAGTTGTGGGGAGTTGCACAGGTCTGAAAAGGGTGGGAGGAGTCAATGAGACCAACATGGAAATGGGAGCAGTAAAAATGGGGCACAAAACACCTGGAGTGCCAGAGGATTTAGGGTCTGTTCCTTAAAGAATATCATTGGCTTGAGCAGCATCTCCACTGAGTTGTAGCTGAGAGACAAAGGCAGTGATGTGCTGTGTTTCTCTGGGATGGCTGTGAGGTGAAGGATGGGATTTCGTTCACAGGGTTGAAAAAGCTGCAGTGCCTCAAATCTGGGATCCACTTGTGTGATAGAGGGGTTAATGGCATGAAGTACTCAGATCCATAATGTTCTAATGACTGATCCTCTCCCTTGGGCAGCATACCTCCAGCCAGCTGCTAGGGCTGCAGGGGACTCTTGGTAGCGCGCTCTACTCCTACCTCGTCTGCATTCACCTTGTCATTCGCTTCTCTCCTGTTCCTGCCCTTTATGTGCAGCTTGGCCTGCTGAAGCTCCACTGCCTGTGCGAGAGGATCTATCGCGCAAAGGGGCAGCAGCGGGAGCTGCGCGACCACGTGGTGAAGTTCCACGAATGTGTGGAGGAGATGGAGCTCTACTGCGGCATGTGCGGCGAGTCCATCGGCGAGCGGAACAACCAGCTCCAGGCGCTGCCGTGCTCCCACTTCTTCCATTTGAAGTAATGCGCTAGAATGACCACGGGCTCCCTGTCACAGCATTAGCCACAGGACAGTGAGCTATTCATGTCCAGCGTAGGACAGCTTTGCAGCTGGCCTTTGCCTCCCCTGCCTCCACTCAACAGCATCCCACTGGCCCGTGTCCATGGCCCTTAAGAAGAGGCTCTAGACAGAACATCCATCCCGCTCCCCCTTCTGTCTCTAGAGGGTTGTTCACTAATGCCTTGGCTTTGCAGGGGCTTAGGGGCCCAGTCTTGTCATCTTTAATTTATCTTGGGGAATCAATTCTACAGGGCTGGGGGCACTTGGGATTTTTTCCCCCTCCTTCCCTGAGCATCCCCTACTTTCTATTTCTGAACTGAATAGGGTGTCCACTGTGCTACTGTAAGGCTGCCCTGCACTAAGTTAGCTGCACAGCATTTTTTACTGCTAGGATAAATGACATAGCAAAACATTTAATACCAAACACTAAGAGTTTACACACCTGCACCTGACACCTCAACTAGGCGTAGACTGCAGGGCAGCCCTGTCAAGGCAAGCGGCACTCCTTCCTTTGCAGAAAAGCCCCCATGAAGGCCTTGGAAAGGGCAGCTCCTTAGCCCCGGGGGACCAGGGCAGGGGCCACCTGCCAACGGTCTCCTTGCTTTGCAGGTGCCTGCAGACAAACGGGACACGGGGCTGCCCCAACTGCCGCCGCTCGTCGCTGAAGCCCGGCTACGTGTGAGCCGCGGGCCGGACCCGCGGCCTCTGTATGGGCAGCGACTGCAATAAACGGCCGCGCCGCTCGCTGCGCCTGCGCGTCAACCGCCCGGCCTCCCGCCGCGCCTGCGCGACAACCGCCAACCGCTGGCGCGCGGGGGGAGGAGGGAGGACGCTCGGGACGCGGCCCTGGCGCCAGGACCCGCCCTGCCCCGCACCAAGATGGCGGCGGCGCCGTCACTCTCACTCAGCAGATTTGGCCGGCGGCACGTGACCGGCCGGCGTGTGTCTCCCCCCACCGTCGGCAGATTCGACACGGCCGAGTCCGCGCCGCGCAGGGACTCCAGGGTCGGAGCGCCGAGGAGGGAGGGAGGAAGGGAGGGAAGGAAGGAGACTGAGGCGCCGAAGCCCGCCTAGGGGGTCGTGCCCTAGGCTGGGCACCCAGCGCGGGCACCGCGGAATCTGCCACCCGACGCGCGGCGCTCCTCTCCCCTCACTCGGGCAAGATGGCGTCGGTGTGGGACGAGTCCGAGGTGAGGGGCGCGCGGGGCCGGGGGCCGCGGGTGGCGCGGGCCGGCCGCGCGTGACGCCCGCCTTGTGCCCCGCAGGACGGCGTGGGCGAGGAGGTGCTGAAGATGTCCACAGAGGAGATCGTGCAGCGCACGCGCCTCCTCGACAGCGAGATCAAGGTGAGCGCGCCCAGGGGCCGCCCGCGAGTGCGGCAGAGCCCGGGAGCCTGCGCCGGCTGGGGTTGGGAACAAGCGCTCGGCGTGCATTCCGCGTGTAGGGAACTTTGGGAGGCCTCTGCTCCAGCTCCTGCATGGAGCAGGCTCTGCTGTGAGCCCGGCAGCTCCGGGGTCTGGAAGGTCTCGGTGGACAGTGACTGTGTAGCCTCTCTCTGGACACCCCGTTCCACAGCTCTGCTCTCTTGTGAGGAGCAGGGTTACTCWGTGTCCACTCTGAACCTCCCATTTCAACATACACCTGTTGTTCCCCATCCTCCCACCATATACCGCTGGGAAGAGCCTATCTTTCCAGTGCACGCTGCTGTCAGGACCTGCTGAGGCCTCCCCCTGTCCAGGCTGAACAAGTCCAGTTTCCTAAGCCTCTCCTCAGCAGGCCTGTGCATGAGCCCAACACTGCAGTCTTCCATGTGGCGGGCAGCCCCAAGCTGGGCGCTGAGAAGAGGGCTGTGACACTCCCCTCCATGTGCTGGCCCCCCTGCCAGCAGCAGAGCCTTGGGGGCTCCTGGCCCAGCTCATGTTGACAGTCCTGCCCACCGAGAGCCCCCTTTCAGCAGGGTTGCTCCGCAGCCAGTGCTGTGGCTTCTTTGCGAGGTGCTTTTTTTGCCCACATGCAGGATGTTATTGATTTGTGCAAGGTTCCTGCAAAGCCAAACTCCCACCCTGCCACTGTCCCTCTGGGTGCCGCCCTTGGGTATGCAGGCCCTTCCCTCCAGTTCGGTGTCATCTGCGAACAGGCTGTGAGCGCACTGTGTCACCTCCTCCAGCTCCCTGATATAGGTTTTAGACAGGACCAGTCCCAGGGTAAATCTGTCCCAATAGGGACCTGTTCACATAGAGGAGCACTGCAACTTCACCAGAAGTTGTTTTTCACAGCGACAGTTTTCCTTGGAAGTTTCTCACGCTACTTTAAATCAAATTTCTGTATTTTTGTATTTTTATGCCACAGATTGTGTATTTACTCCTGTTAGCAGTTCTGTCGTGTGTTAAGTGCACCAGTACAGCATTATGCTTAGACAGGAAGAGTTTGAAAAAGATATGATTTAGGGAAGATACATTTCTTATTGAATAGATTTATATAAGCCAATTCAGCTGTAGCCAGTTTTTTGAGGACTGTTTGGTGTTACAATTGCCTCCCTGGGTCTCACAGGGCATTTCCAAATTCTGTGATGTGAACCAGGGAAGGAGGCAAACACATGCTAGCTGGTGTCAGCTAGCACTGAGAAACAGCTGTGTTCACTACTTTAGCCTTGGATATAAACGTGGTGGTGGATGGTGATTCAGAACTGTTTTGTGTTCTGTTTTTTTGCTATTTTTTTCTTTTGGTTATGATGAAAAGTTAATATTATATAGCAATGTAAGAAACCTGAGTTCTCTGCACACACATTGTAGAGAAGAGCAAGATTAAGTAAGGTTATCAATTAATGTCCATTAATTAAAGCAGAGGCTTCCAGGTGGGTATGAGGACAGTCCTTCTCAGCATGAAGCTGGGATCAGGCTGCCCAGGGAAGCTGGTTGACCTCATCCTTGGGGGCTTTCAAGACTTACCTGAGTAAAGCCGTGAGCCTTGGTCTGATCCCATGGCTGAGTAGGAGATTGGACTAGAGAGCTCCTGATGTCCCTTCCAACCTGAATTATCCTATGAGTCTGTGTTCCGTTGTTTCCCCAGGGATTTGGCTATCTCCTGTTTGGGTCCTGAGTAATGGGCATTATTCCAGTGCTGAGCGTTTTGACTCAAGGAGCACACAACACATTTTTTTCCTGTGGAAGCAGTCAATATAGTTTGCTTCTCCTGTGCAAGTCTTGATTGATTTATATGGTCCTGTAGAATGTAACTGCCCTATAAAAGGAGGGATGCAGACAGTAGTACAAAGGTAAAGGTGCTGGCCGTCCTGTGGCTCTCAGGAGACATAAGTCCTAATTCAGCCATTCCCCCTGCTTATACTTTCAGTTTGCAGCAACTCACCTGATAACAGAGTTGCCTTTTGCTGCAGATGTTACTTCACTTGTATGGGCAGGTTATTTTAGCTACATTACTGTTGCTCAAAGATGTGATCTTTAGGAAGTGGGGATTCTATGACAGCTTGATATGAATATGCTGACTGAGTAACTGCTGACAGTAGTTGCCTAATACGTCCCAATTCCAGATTATGAAGAGTGAAGTGCTGAGAGTGACCCATGAACTTCAGGCCATGAAGGATAAGATCAAAGAGAACAGTGAGAAGATCAAAGTGAACAAGACTTTGCCCTACCTTGTCTCCAACGTTATTGAGGTGAGGGGGGGTGTGCGTTTCGGGAGTGATGGTAAATACCCCTTTAGCACAGCTCATATCTGGAGAAGGGAGAGCAGGGGAACACACTCATAACTAGAAATATGGTATCTTGTCAAACTACTGTTAATGCTGGAGTCAGGACTTTTAAGATTTTTCCAAATGGTTTTGTTTGCAGCCAAGAAGTGCTTGTTGCTTGTCCACTTCTTACTGGGTCATTCCTTAGGCTATGTTAGCTCTTCTGCATCTGCACAAAATCTAGCTCCCAGAGTCCACTTAATGTGGACTTAGGGCATGTATTTTGTCACATATTGTCTGAGATTTGTGACACCGTAAATGAAAAGTGGTGACTTTGTTGTTTAAAATGCTGTAAACTATTCCCAGCTGGGCATGAAGAAGACTGCTGCAGTCAAGGCATCAGTAGCTAAGAGGCCCTCAATAGATTAAAAAAGAGAAAAAAAAAAGGTCTGAGGAATGAACTAAGTAAAAAGAAAGGAAAAATATGAGTTGGAATTTACAAACCACTGAGTGTTTCTTTCTTAGCAGGCAATAGGGTGCACTCACTGCTGACTCAGCTGATGTACATGTACCTTACTAGCTGAGTTGCAGGAATACAGGTATTTAGGTACTTACCCTGCTTTRTTCATTAAAAGAAGCTAGGTAAGATAACTTCATAAAAGCCTTTAGAAGACCCAGACGCTGCATTGCATTTATTTTATAGTTCAATAATTTTGTTGATCTGCTTAAAATGCTAATATTTTTCTATTAAAAATATAATTTTATATATATAATAAAAAAGCATATAATTTAGAAGTGTTAATCCCAGGATGGCCCTGCTTGTCTGGTTTTATTATAATAGCATCTCTTGCTCTGATTTTCAGCTACTGGATGTTGACCCCAATGACCAGGAGGAGGATGGAGCGAACATTGACCTGGATTCCCAGAGAAAGGGCAAGTGTGCTGTGATCAAGACCTCTACTCGCCAGGTAGGATTCTATGCACAGCGGGATGCCTGGAGTGCTGAAAAGGGGGCCCCATCCTGGTTTTGCTGACTTTGACTCCTTTCTCATAGACGTATTTCCTGCCTGTTATTGGGCTGGTTGATGCTGAGAAACTGAAGCCTGGAGACCTAGTGGTGAGTGAAGCAGTTGTGATAGGACATAAGCCAGAAAATTGTGTATGTGTGTGTTGTTTTCTTTTGAGAGGAGACACTCTCCAGATTGCTTTGAAACCCCTTCTGTACTCAAATTTTAGTGTAGTAGTTTTGGCCACTCTGGCAAACTGTGGTGATTTGGTGAGTGTCAGTGTTAAAGCTGCTGTTTACATGTTGGAACTCCTGAAGGTCTTGTGAATCACTTTTGGTTGTGTGATTATTAACAACTGCTGCCTAAAATTCACCAGTTTTGCTTAAAGAAGGTCCTTATGTTTACAGGGAGTGAACAAAGACTCTTACTTGATTCTGGAGACCCTGCCTACGGAATATGATTCACGGGTGAAAGCCATGGAGGTGGATGAGAGGCCCACAGAGCAGTACAGTGACATCGGCGGGCTGGATAAACAAATCCAGGAGGTGATACCTTATATTCTATTTGTGGTGTGACTGCAGGCAGAAGTCTTTGAGCTTCAGCTCATAGTTGAGGCAGCCTGGATTTGTAGGGTGGGATGGTTCTGTGGCTTCATATGTTTCCTTTGCTACAGCTTGTGGAGGCCATTGTCCTGCCAATGAATCATAAGGAGAAGTTTGAAAATTTGGGTATACAGCCACCCAAAGGGGTGCTCATGTACGGACCTCCAGGAACAGGGAAGACTCTTTTAGCTCGAGCATGTGCTGCCCAAACCAAGGTAAGAGGAAACTTCTTAAGCAAATGATGCTGTAGGGTAGAAGCTGAAAAATAATGTCTCCAAGGGAGAATGGGTTATATGTCTAAACTGTGATTCTCTATGTGTGTTTGCATGTTTAATTGTGAGCTTTTTGTAGCATTCAGCACTAACAATCTTAAGAAACTAGGTGTAGAATTTTCTCTTCTATCCCCCAGGCTACCTTCCTGAAGCTTGCTGGTCCACAACTTGTGCAGATGTTCATTGGTGACGGAGCTAAACTGGTACGAGATGCTTTTGCTCTAGCCAAAGAGAAGGCCCCTTCCATCATCTTTATTGATGAACTGGATGCCATTGGCACCAAAAGGTGAGGTGTAGGCCATGGTGTAAAGCGCTTGGGTGCCTAGCAGTCTCCTTGGCTGGGTTTGTAAGATAAGCCTGACTTAACGCATGGCCTAGTCAGAGAGACAGGGCAAAACAATGACAGCAGTTGCCCAAATCCTCAAGCTGGTGAGTGAAACACAATGATCCTGGAGAGCTATCTGATGGACCCTTACAGCTCAAATCTGTTCTCTGGTGCCTGCATCAGGCACATGGAGGTGTTTGCTCTCAGTTACTGCTCAGGCCTGGACAACATCAGCCCTGATGTATTGGGACGTTGATGCTGCTGACAGCTATTCTAGTCACAATCGCTCATCAGTGCAAGACTTGCTGTAGCTTCAAGGTTGCCTGGGAAAGAGCATAGCCAAGCAGTGTGCCCACAGCAACTGTGTCTTTTAATGTGAGGAAGAGGGCAGGGCAGTCAGGCTGAAGCTGATGGGTTTTTTTCCTTCCTTCTTCCTCAGGTTTGATAGTGAGAAGGCTGGTGACCGGGAGGTGCAGAGGACCATGCTGGAGCTGCTTAATCAACTGGATGGTTTCCAACCCAACACACAAGTCAAGGTGAGATCTAGCAGAAAGTACTGCTGAGGCCCAAGAGTCTCTGGCAGAAGATGCAAAACACTGTCCAGGGAAGCAGCACAGTGGATCCCCGCAGAGAGGTCTGTGCTCCAGGTGCCTCAGGTGCTGTTTCCACCTAGGTGATTGCTGCAACCAACCGGGTTGATATCTTGGACCCAGCTCTGCTCCGCTCTGGCCGACTAGATCGCAAGATTGAGTTCCCAATGCCCAATGAGGAAGCCCGAGCCAGAATCATGCAGATCCATTCACGCAAAATGAATGTCAGGTAGAGAAGCAGAATGGCCTTCTGGGACTGTGTTTGCCACATGTGGTGACAGTACTTCTTTCTGTGAGGTGGGATGGACTCTGTTTTGTTGGATATTTATTTAAGGAAGCTCCATACCTTGCTTTTTCTATTGGCTGCATGTTCTCAGACTTCTTTTTTTCCCCCTCTTTCAGCCCTGATGTGAATTATGAGGAACTGGCTCGCTGCACAGATGATTTCAATGGAGCCCAGTGTAAAGCAGTGTGTGTGGAAGCGGTAAGAGTTCCTCACTAGTAGGCTGCACGGAGAGGAGGGGGGCTGTGTAAGGTGAAACAGAGTAACTTTGAGCTGATGTGGTGCTCGTATGCCTCTAAATCCACTCTCTTTGGACAGGGGATGATCGCCCTTCGCCGTGGAGCTACAGAGCTCACCCACGAGGACTACATGGAGGGAATCCTGGAGGTCCAAGCAAAGAAAAAAGCCAATCTGCAGTACTATGCCTGATCTCTGCCCAGTCACGAGCGTGGCCTTGGTAGAAGATAGGACAAGACTGGACTGTACCACTTTCTGTCTAGGAAAAATAAAGCTTTTTTTTCTTTTTTTTTTTTCTTCTAAGAACAAATCCTTGCTGTGTTGGGGACATTGCCCTTTCTGCATGGTTCTGCAGCTGGAACAGGGAAGGGGAGAACCTGTACTTGGTGCCTTTTGAGCCTCCTCCTGCTAGAACAAGATTAAATCCTTTTGTGCTACTTCTGGACGTGGAGTAACAGCTAGCAGTGCAGTAAAAGTGCTCTGAAATGGATGTGCTGCAGCTCGGCACCCTCAATGTCACATGTGCAGTCAGTAAACTGACTACARTGGTGCAAGGGTCTTATCAACTTTTGAACAAACACTAATTTGCAGGGGAGAAGTAAGAACACTTGTTTATTATCTAACCTTCATGGTGGAGCTTTAACATGATGGCTAATCTGTGAGTTCTCTGGTGAATCAGTCTGGTAATTAGGGGGAAAGAATTCACATATGCATTCAGTGAGCAAGTCTTTCAGTACTTTTAATGCCAGTTGAGAATTACAACTTCCATTTAAAAATTACACTTTTCATAAATACACTGACTTTATCATTAAATATCTTACATGCCACTGTATTGTATTTGAAATACAATGTAAACATCTCTAAATGCTGGCCATCTCATCTTTACCTGTGCAGTTTTTGAAAGCTTGGGAGAGGGGTGGGGATATGAGGGAAGAAAGAATAGATGAATGAAAGAAAAATGCACCCCCCAGCACTTTGGCTGATGTTCCTGAGTTAGCCCTGGTACTTACAATGCTTCCAAGGCCCTTCCCGCTCATTCCGGAGCGGAAGCTTGTGCCAGGGGAGCATGTGTGTTCCCACCTTGCTACGCGGGGGAGGCACTGGACATTATAAACGGGGTTGGGGTGAAGTGAGCAGAAGCCACGCGTTCCTGAGGAAAACACTGCAGTTCCTTTGGACGTTTGCATTACAGGGGCTGTACATTGTCTGCTGCTCTAGCAGCTCTGCTACTCAGGCTCAGGGGAAGCTGCCCATCTCCTTTCACAGAACAGCATCACACGCAGTTAGCCTGGTGAAAGCTGATCTCAGCAGCTCAAACTATGACTTACCTTCATATACATATGCCCTTGCCCCCAGCGGCATAGTTGTAAGCTACACATCACAYGAATCTCCCCATTAAAACAAGGACATGTTGTTTGAGTAACCTTACCTGCGAAAGAAGCTAAGGAAAACTTTCCCCTGCTTTCCTAAAGCCAATAAGTCTTACCAGTCTTGCTGCTCCACACTTAATCAGCTTGATTAAAGAGCTGATGCTACAGCACAGACCAGCACAGCTTTCTACTTTAGATAAATTAATACTAGGGATGGCTAATTCTTTGGCCTAAACCTCAGCTTAGATCAAGGTTCTTTTGGGAAATGATGGCCTGAGCCAACACGTCTGTTGCAAAAGTGTTCAAGCTAACTTCATCCACCTCCTTGCCCTAACTGGGGTCTGAATTACAACAGACCTGCAGCAATAGAGATGGTGCGTAAACATCCCTTACAACTGGACAAGAACAGGACCCTGGGGTACAGTTCAGAAAAGAGCACAAAAAAAGCCACAGCCTTGAAATTAATCCCTTGTAAACAGAAGAGAATAAAACAAAACAAAAGAACTGTCCCCCTTAAACCATCAATGAGCAAATCAACAATATTTCAAACCTGGAGTTGCTTGCAATGTCTAAGACAGGAGTCCACAGCAGCACCCCCAGGCTGATATTCGCACAGCTCCAGCACCACTCTCCACGTGTGGACGTGCCGCCTCTTCCTGGTGTTAACCCACAGCTCTGCCCAGGCTGCGCTTTCCAGAGTCCCAGCTCGCTCTCTCAGGGGTCACACAGCCCCGTTTTCTTGTCTGGGTTTTTGTACTGGTGCCCGAGAAGTGTTGAGTGAGGGGGCCAGTGTACAGAGGAACCCAGCGAGCAGCGTGAGGCCCAGGCCTCCCCAGGCGCAGAACATGGACCAGCCATAGCCGTGGCTGATGTCCTCGGGCAGCCCGTAGACGTAGCGAGGATAGCGCGACAGCTCAAAGTTGATCCCAGCAACGCATGTGCAGAGGGAGATGATGCAGCACGTACCTGCAGGGGAAAAACAAAAGGCTTCTGCGCTGCCCTCACTAAGGTTAATTAGGCTTTTTCTTTCTTCCTTTCTTTCTTCATCCTGTCCTGCTATTACAAAGTCAAGAATCAAAATTTCACTTTTTTTTTTTTTTTCCTGCCAGCCATCCTTCTTACAAGGAGAGAGAGATGGAAGTAGAATTATAAGGGAAAGAAAAAAAAATATATATACACACACATATATATATATATATACACACACACACACAGAGACACTTGTGCACAGTGCTATAGCATCTTGCACTTTCCAAATAACCAATATTGCCTTATGGCCCTGTGTTGAGATTTAGAGCTCAGGTGCTTGCAGCTCATCATGCTTCACCTGGGCCACTAGCCATATCTGAAGACTAATGTCAAAGTTGGAGGTATTGGCTGGGTCATAGCACCTATGTGATGTAGAGAGCTGAAACTCAGCCGGGCCAAGCGAGCGTCTCGATTTCTGCTGCGACCCTCTCAACTTCCAGTTGTAGCCAGGGCCCTGAGAACGGGCCCAGGGCTTGGACACCTGCCTGTTTTGCTGCTCCTCAGTCACTAAGTACCTAAATATCAGTGCAGGGGTGGGGAGGAGGGCACAACGTAACAGGTCTCAAAGTCTACCTAAGTAAAAGCTAGGGAGATAAGAAAGAAAAAAAAAAAAATCAAACCTGCATCATTAAGATACTCCAAACTTATTGAACCAGGGACAAAGATGAAAGGTTTAAATGGCACTCGCAGTCACTGCACGCCGCGAAAATAGTCTGTAAAATAGACCTCCATTAAAAGGAAAGAGAGAGCTATCCTCTGGATTCAAGGCTCACAAATGAGGAAAATATATACATTTATATATGTGTGTGTGTGTATGTATATATTATACGTGAATATATATGGAATATATGTGTTTATATATTGTGTATACATATATAYACATATATATAAAACAAATTACATAATCATATACACTTTTATGTTCCAAATCAGAGCTAGGGATTAGAATTTAGGCAGCTCACATCCATCTTGATGGGACTTATCCATTCACATCAAGCAGCTGAATGCTTGTGCACACTCATACTCCTGAAATTAACTTTTTTTTCTTTTTCATGTCCCCCCCACCATCCACAAATCCATCCTTGCTTAAACCCTAACAAAAAATCCCAAAAAAAAMMAAAAAMMAAAAAAAACACCAAACAAAAAAAAACCCCAAAACTTCTTTCATGATGCTCTGGAATTCACAAATAAGTTTCCTTTCCCCCTCCTTTTTTTTTCCTTTTTTCTTCTCTTTTCTTTTTTAAACAGAAATTCTGCTACACTATTAACTGCAGGTCTGACATTTATTTTTGAAAAGTAGACAAAACCTGCTCTGGCAGAGGTAAGGTCTGCCGAAATGGCTGTTTTGGAGCACCGATTGATCAGCAAGATGCTTGTCTAATCATCATCTCATTAATGGGGGAAAAAAAAATCTCATGTCTCAAGTATGGTTAGGCTGAAGCACAAATCCTATCTGCTTTCAGCCTGTCCTGGTCTAAGTAAAGCTTGTCCAAGCTGAGCAGCCATGTTAAAAGGAGCCTGTCAAAGCAGACAATATCAGCCAGAGGTCAAGGCAAGGGTTCCGCGTTTTCCAGGCTGGCTGTGTGTAAATGCTGGCAGCAGTGCTTGCTGCTGACAGCACGTCCATCACAGTACAAGTCCAGTGAGGAAGCCCTTGGCCATGACCAGTCACTCTCTCCCACGTACAGCACATCTCTCCCTTGGTGCTGTATGGCAACAAATAAAAGGAAACCACAACTAAGTGTGCGAGGTGACCAGGGACAAACCTCAATCCCAGCCTCACTCCATGTCAGCAGGCATCAGGGAGGTAAAGGTCCCAAAAATCCTCCTAAAGGAGTTTTGCTTAAGGCATGGCAGGATTCTATCATCTCCAAACAAACTCACAACTACCACTTTAATTGATAGAGATGCTTTGATAACACAGAATTCCTTGCTTGGATCTACTATAGTTGCTGATTGCCACCCTCTTAGGTAGCAGCTTTGGCTGTTAAGTAGAGCCCCCCTCCGCTGCCCCTTTTCTACTTAAAGAAGAAACGTTGCCCTGTTTTTCAGATGGACAATTGAAGCATAGAAAGACCCCTGGCCACGAAGAATGTCTGCACAGAGAGCAGAGGGAACAGCTGCTGTGAGAGCAGAGCAGAGAGCTGCTCATGCTCTTACTGCTGGGCCGGCCTTCCCTGGCCTTGGCTGCCTCCCTTTGCTGCTCAGGGCAGGGGAGAGGGCTGTGCCCATGCGCCCTCTGCTCCCTGTCTGTAGGCCGGGGGGCCTGCCCCAGACAGCAGGGCTGCCTTGGCATGTGCCTGGATGCGGGTGCTGCCCCTGAGCTCACATTGCTCTCCGCTGGTTTTCCCTCCCAGAGCAGCTCCCCAGACCACAACAGCAGCTGGGGTGACAGCAGAAGCAAAGTGCAAAAGCAAAAGGCTCTCACCTCCCATTAGGAAGAGCAGCCCGGCCACGTACTGCATGAGCTCCTGCTGCTTGCAGCAGCCCAGCACACCAATAATCCACCCAAAGAGGATGATGGAGACTGCCATGCCAATGAAGCCAGCTGTCATCCTCCGCAGGTCTGAGGAAAGAGAAAGGAGAGAAGCAAAGAAGAAATGAAGAGGAAGGCACCTGGACAGGACAGCTGGGAGAGAGGCCAGACAGTCTGGAGCTTGCTGATCCTAAAGTTTGTGCTCCGCCTGGGCATCTCCTCCTGTAGCTGCTTCAAAATAAATACTTTGAAGCTTAGGGAATCTCACCAGCTGGACTCCCTCATGCTGGGCACTGCACAACCAGAGAACATACCTGTCCTAACCAAGGTATCTGCTGTGTTCCAACCACGGTATCTACTTACTTGAGAAAACTGCCCTGAGAGGAATAGTGGCCTGAGGCCTGCAGCACTGCCTTGTACATCAGCACCAGCAGAATTAATTCTGCAATGGCTTGCAAACATCAGTGCTATAAGGACTTTCTTTTTTGTTCATGGTGTGTTTTTTTAGGCTAGAGTTTGCTGGGTGAGTGTCAGCTGAAGACMGAAACAAAAGAAGCGGGGAGGGACAGTGGCAGGAAGGACTAGCACATGGAAGGCCGGCAGTGGGAAGTGAAGACGGGCAGAATTGGAAGACAAGAGCGGACAGCAGATCTATGCACTATGAACAGAACAACTACAGCAACAGGCTCTAAAGACTGCTCAGTGATATGCGCAGCACCTTGGTACCCACAGTACAGTGTTGTTGTCTTGTGCTGGTTCAGTCTCTAGCTGGATTTCCTCAGCACTGAGGTTCATATAACTGGGGCTACACGGATTTACAGGAGGCAAAAGCAACAGAGAACAAATATGGGGAGAAGCAGGGGCAGAAAAGACTCATTTCTGGCAGCAGACTCTAGTGATCACCCAAGGGACATTGGCAGGAGACAGCTTGTGGGCAGGGAACTGGCAACAGGAGGTTGCAAAGACAAACTGGGACATTTCCAAAAAGCAGGAAAGCTACAAGTCACCAGTGGCATGTGGTGAATATGACAAGCTCTGTAAAACCTACAAGGCTGCAGCACATTTGCTGCAATCTGGGTAGGAATTATCTACACCTGGCAACATGCGCCCGCGTTCCCGAACTCATCCGCACAACCCCTCCAGTCTCATGTCCCTTTCCAGTTATACTGTGTCAGCTACTTACCCATACTCTCTCCCCAACAAGTATTTATGGTTAGACACCAGCCAAGGCAGAGTCCCCACCCAGCCCAGCCATAAGGCATTAAATAATCTGACTGTTTTACACTCTGGGTAGGGTTACTTACGGAGCGCATGCCACTCATCTTGCCGGATGGTATTGGTAATATTAACAGGTAAGTTGCGTGGCAGTGAGCTAGAGGTGTAGTGGTACTTCACAGCAGTGCAGCGCTGAATAACACCTGCAAAAGAGACACCAGTGTGAAAGAGAGTGAAAACAGTGCCTTGCACTTGCTGCTGAGAGTACTCGATGCTGGTCTGGCAGAAAACACACCAGGGAAATCTCAGCTCAATAACACAGCAAATATAATACAAAAAGGGAATTGTTACTTCAAAGCTTTGGGGATTAGGAGGGGAGGGAGTCTTGCTACAAAGAAGTCCTAGCAAAGAGGGAACAGTGGAACCCAGGAGGACAGAGCTGAAGCTAAATGATAATGACAGTCTCCAAAATAGATGTGAAGACTTCCTAGAGAAACTGGTATGAGGATGTCGGATGAGAAGACACGGACATTTCAGAGCATCAACAGGACTTTTTATCTAAGGATGCAGAATTGAATCACTTCAGAAAATTTGGAATGAGTGTTGGAAAGTGAAAAACTTGGGAGGAAAACTTGAATTCACTCCAGTCGTGTTGGCTCTTTGCTTTGCTTTCCATTAACAGTAGTGTCCAGGTAGGCTTTTTCCCACTGTATTTAAAGAAAAGTGTATCCCAGAAGCAAATGTGACCCTCCACCTACACACCTCTTAGAGGGGGTTTTTAACTCAGCAAATGAGTAACAGAGAAAATCCCACAAAAAGGGCGTCCTTCCTCCTTTTACAAATACAGCCGAGACAGAGAAGGAGAGAGCTCAAACAAGAACAGTGAGGACAAAGCGAACAGCCAGAAAGATAAAGAGCCAAGTGTGACAGGAAGTCCCCTAAACAAGGGCATAGGACTTGAGAAAGCAGCAGCAGTAGCAGGGAGTTTTGCCCTGCTCCTGCAGCAGTGGGAATGCGACTTTGCTCCCCAGGAATGTTTCCCTGGTACTGCACAGCCAGGTTCCCACAAGGAGGCCACATACTTCCCCTCCATAGGATTAGGCGTTGGAGGCAAGAGGTCCCGCCARTTCCAGTGATGAGGACAGGAAGGTAAAAGTGATCTGAATTTCCCCACATTAAGAAAACACCAATGTTTATTGCTGAAATGGAACAAGAAGAAATGCAAAGATCACACTCAAAGAAGGAAAAACATGGGCTCCTAAAGCCCGAAGCAACGAAGCGCTTGCAGCAGCTTCCTTCATTGGCCACAGCCGCCCTGGCCCCACGGACTGCCACAACGCTGGCAAGCAGAGCTGCTGCTTTCGCCTCCTGCAGCAGCTCGCCCACCTTGTGCTTGTCCAGTATGACCCCACAAGGCAGCCGGGCAGAGGGGTGCAAGGCACTTGCAAAGCCCTGTATACACCTGAATTAAAAAATCAGGCCACATACAGCACATTATAGTTATCTAATTAGGCAGTCACAGATACCGTAGTAATTCCAATTTGCATTCAACAAATGTACTCACATGTGTTGCAGAGAAATATGTCTACAGTCCAAACTGAAGACATTTTAGATTACAAAGTGCATAGATTTCATCAAAAGTAAGAAGCACTACTTTTAAAGCAATATCTTATATAAAAGCCAGGACTGCTTTGTAGCTCATCAGAGAAAAATCAAAGAGTAGTGAAGCACATAACAAATTATTCTTATATTCAATATGCTCAAAGCTAAGGAATCCTTTGCTGAAACTTTATGAAGAAAATCTTTGCTCTGTAATGCTCCACTAGAAGAAAGCAAAACCACCCCAGTGCTTCTTATACAAAACTGACAGCCTTCGGTTATGTGATCCTTGTTGTAAGATTCCCATTGCACTGAGTGCACAGGATGGACCTGCTCTGGTATGAGCTACTGTGGGCAAAATAAGCAAGGGCCCTTGCCTGAGGGGCCTTTCCATCTGCTGGAAATACTGGGACATGTAGGCCAGAGGGGCAGGGGCACACCAGAGCAGTAAGGTGGCCTCACAGCCGAATACCATCCACCTTCTCCCCTAGAGTTATTACATGCACSCCAATTCTTGACAGCCACATTTTTCATCTGCAGTTGCTAGTTCACTTTTTCTGCTTTTCTGGATGTGATTTGCAGTGACACTCGGACATACAGTGCTACTCCCTGGGGCCTCATTTATAACAGCACTGCACTGTGTTCTCTAAGGATTCAAGGAAAAAAAAAAGATTTTCGGTCTCAAAGTTACAGCCGAGTCAAAGGTATCTCAAAGGTATGCCAAATTAGCAGGCACTTTGCCCTAAGTCCTTTTATACCTTAGATTGCAATCTATAAAATGGAGACAGCATATTGGCCTCCATGTTAGAAAGCTGCTAGCACAGAGATTTCACTTTTGTTTATAAAGAGTAAAACAAGCACCGTAAGCAAATTTGCCAAAAATAAAAATGTTGTCTTCAGACAAAGGCAAATATGATGGAGTAACATGGTGAGCAAGGAGAAAAAAAATTATGTGTTGTCTTCTTGGCACATGAAGAAGTTGAAAACCCAGGGCAGAGCAGGGCAGGGGTCTGTGTGATTACATTGCCATAACACAGATGTAAAGGGCAAAGGTTACATAGCCTGTTCCCAGCAATTCTTGTTGGAATTAACAGGAAATTATTAATGTTGTATTCCATGTGCCTTTTTCTTGATTAAAAGAATAAATGTAAGAAGCAATGCATTGCATCGTGCAGTAGTTCAATGACACTTTTGTGGCTGAGCTACATGACTGTGCCCTCCCAAAGCCAATCCCAAAGGCAATGCATATGCACACCTTGTGCACATCCCTGCTTCCCTCTGAATCGCAGGCAGGTTTCCCTTCCATGTCCTCACACTGCCCTTTGGGCACACATAGGAGTGTCACAGACAAACCCTTTTTCCTGCCTGATGACTGAGACCAGGCAGGACCAAGGCACTTTGGCTGTGCAGGATTTCTGGACCTTCACAGCCTGGCCTGAGCACAGACCCCATTTCCTGAGCTGCCAGACAGCTGGAATGCCAGAGTCAGGCTAGCTCCAGCACATTCAGCTTGTAATCTGAGGCTCTGCTCCCCAGATCTTTGTCAGTTTATTCTCCCACTCTCTCTGACTTTGAAATGCACGGGCCTCTCCATTGTGCTGCCTGCAGCAATAGTAGGAGGTAGAGAAGCTCTTACTTTCAGTTCTGATACCCAAGTTCTTATTTTGGAGCAGTTCTGCTCTCACACAGCCAGCAGAAGCCCTCTCTGCACCAAGGCTGAGCAGTTTCCTTTCAATGGTCTCACTAATGCCACATACCAGAATGTCCCTCTCATTAAGAGCTCATGTCTACCCAGTACTTGGTAGTGCAACCAGTCCCAGCCCAGACTCTTCTCAGAGCAAACCTGACAAAGCCTCTAGTGCGAGTCTCTCTTCATTTCTTGAATTTACTGGAGATAAAACACACACTGCTCAAACCAATCATCTGCCACATTACCAAAAAAAAAAAAAAAAAAGATCTGATATTTCCCAATTAACTGTTTTCTACTTTGTAAGCAATGCTTTTTTTCTTTTCTTTCTTTTTTCTTTTTTTTTAATTAATGAATAAGAGTATTAAATAGCAGTTTAATAAAACTCTACAGGACCACACTAGGTAACAATACTCCAAGCAAAATTTTCTTTTTTGGCTATATCACTTAGGCAGCCCATAACCCACTTAGCACAATCTTGTATAGGGATAAAGTTCTTACATGTAAGGCTCACAGAGTTCCTCCTTACACACAAAGTTTCCTCATCAAATATTTCAGTTTATTGTCTGCAATCTCATATTAATTGCTACACTTGTTTTTCTCCATTTGGTTTATACATGCTTGCTTCTTTTGCCTTTCCTCTTAATTGTGTTTTAAAAGTGAAACTGTCCATTTTTTATGGTTCAAAAATAGCAATGTTACATGTTAAGAAGGATCCCACATATTTTCTCTCCTTATATTTAAATAGTTCCTCCTCCATTTTGCTCAACATTTTTTGACTCCTSTTTCTTCCTTTTCAGTTGTGTGTTTTGTGCTAAAAGCAGTAGATAAATACTGCATCAGAAATCCATGTAATTGTTTAAATGAATAAGGGCACTTGTGGTCTTAATCATTTACTCAGAACTCAAGAGAGATTCAGATAGTAAAGAAAAAAAACTCCTTATTCTAGACACACAAGCAAATGGAGAGTACAGATCCTAACTAAAGCTACCACTAGGCTTTCACAAGAATTACTTACTCTCCTGTCACTGAAAGTCTATAAAAATCTTTAGTTTTAAAAATATGTGAAGGCCTCACATATCACCAAAGATCTAGCCGGAATATACCTACAAGTCAAGAAGGAGAGAGGTAGGGAGGGCACTTCCAGAGATGCACAATAGTTACTATTAGTAGCTCACACCAGAAATAATAATTTGCTTCTGTTGTTCAGAAGCTCCAGCCCTAGCAGTGTGCTCAAGAAAAGAGCCATGCCTGACTACTGCTGCTTAGTTACAGCTGCCAGAGAAAAGACACGCATGGTGGGAACAAGGGAAGGCAGCTAGTGAAGCAGGTCGGGTAGGCTGCGAGTCCTGTGTGTTGAACGCCTGATTCCACAAGAGCTATTAATAATAAACTTTTATATGATGATGTCTACATCTTTACAACAGATACTACAGAGCAAATACACCAAAAAGTGTAAGGGAAGTAAGGCTTGTAGGGAAAGGTAATCTCTTTCATTAGACCAGCTGAAGTATAAATGTAGAAGGAAAACCATTTAGATCCAGAGTCCCCACAGCTTTGCCAATGTGGCCCCATGCAAGATTCTTAGTCACGCACATAATGTGCTCATGCACGCAGCATGCACAGTCTGCCCTCTGCATCTGGTCCCACACCCAGAGGTGCTGGGAACCCGCGTGGCACTCCTTCCACCCGCTTACCCAGCCTTTCCTGATCTGCAATGGGAGCCAAAAGCAGAAAAATAAATACATATTTTAAGTGACAGCATCCATTAATAGACTGAAATTAATGAGCTGCCTTTTGGTGAAGGGAGATCAACATGGACGTACAAATGAAAAAGCAGAAGATGGATCTTTGCAGATCAAATAAAGAAGCTAATCAGGTGGTCCTTGAGTTTCTAGAAGACAGAGCCCCCGCTGTGCCTTGGGAAGAGGGACAAGAGGAGTGGAGCTTCCTGGTGCCAGCATGCACAGCCTCTGCCGCGCAGCACGAGCATCTCATCTGGAGGCCACATTGAACAGCTGCCCCCACTGCCCCAGGGGAGTATCCCCTCCAGTGCCCCAATGGAAGGGCTTCTCCCACCTCTCTTCTCCCCACGCTGACATACACTTGCTGGATTGACAAGCCTTTTTATTTACTAACCATTAACCACTCTCAGCGTTTCTTGTCCTTAAGCTCGCTTTGTAAGGGTCATGGCTCCTCACCAGCAGTGCTGCAGAGCCCAGGATCCCTATRTCTCCTGGTGCAACCGCAGCAGGAGCTCCGCAGCTTTCCCCCCGGCTCAGCACTGTGGAGGGCCCCGGAGGCCAGCAGCCCCCTCCGCAAGGAGAGGAGGAACAACAGGTCCCTTCGCTCGCCGTGGGCACTCAGGGCTATCAGCGTGAGAAAGGGCGCTCCGTTGCGAACRGGGTGCCGGACTCAGGGAATGTCCCGCTCCAAACGCTTGTGGAGCGGTGGCCCCGCGCCCGGCGGCCCGGGCGCTCCCGAAGGGCCGCGCCGCGCTCAGCACCACGGACAGCAGCACGCGGCCCCGCCGCACCGCCCCGGACCCGGCCCGCACCTTTGCGGATGAGCTCCTCGCTGTCCGGCTCGTAGCCCGCGCGGTGGCAGCGCCGCCAGAGCCCCGAGACGGTGGAGTTGAAGCGGCGGCCGCAGTGCGAGTCCAGGGCGGCGGCGGCGGCGGGCGGCGCGGGGGCGGGCGGCCGCCCGGGCAGCAGGGCCCGCGGGGGCCGCGCGCGCAGCGGCAGGTGCGAGCTGGGCGCCGACATGGAGCCCGGCGGGTCGCTGCGCTTGTGGCCGAAGCCGCGGCAGCGCTCGCGGTGCCGCCGCGCGTCCGTCTCGTACCACGAGTCGGTGCCGATGGCCACGGCGAGCAGCGCGAGGGCGGCGGCGGCCAGGAGCAGCCCGCAGCCGCTCAGCGCCTGAGCCGCGGCCGCCATCTTAGCGCGCCGGGGGCGGCAGGGCGGGCGCTTCCCCTGCAGCGCGCCCAGGGGTCCCCGCCCGCCGCTCCGCGCTGCGCCGCTCCCGGAAGGGAACCGACCCCGGCGTCCCCGCGCGCTCCGAGTCCCGGGCTGGCCGGGCCGGGGAGCGGCGCCCTCGCGCCGGCGGCGCCCGCGCTCGCGCAGCGCACGCGGCAGGTGCGCGCGGGGGAGGGGCGGCGCTAACGGTCGCGCGGCGCTAACGGTCGCGCCGGCAGCGCTAACGGCCGCGAGTGCCCCTCGCGCTTGTCCCCTCTGGCCCAGCCCGCGCAGCAGAAGGCAGCGATGGCTACAGGTAAGGCAGAAATCGCGGGATCAAACATTTTCTTGTCTTTTTTTTTTTTTTTTTTTTTTTGAAGTGGTGGCAAAACAGAGAGTGGGAGCAGTTGCTGGCCTCAGGTTCTCCTCAGCCCTCTGTTATCCCTTAATGGAAAGCAAGGCCTCAAGCGCGTAACAGATCAACATTTACAGGCGTGAAGGGCAGGCTAAATCCAAGCCATTAGTTAAATTCAGGGGACACCAAATCCCTTTTGATCCTGTTTGTTCTGCGGGACTTGTTCTCCCTGCTGCAGCACTGCTCGTACCCAAGGACCGTTGTTTGGACATCACCTTGTCAAATCTGGCACTCTGCTGAAGTGAGCTGAGGGTGTAGTAAGCCTAAATTACAAATTTAAGCCCTATGTATCAAAATCCTGAGTTGTGGTTGATTAAAATAATATACTTCTGAAGAGTAATGGTTTGATTGTAGGAGATATGGGTCCTTTTTCCTCTCCCCCTCCTCCTTTGCTGCATTATCAGCTAGCAAGTGCAACCTGAGTGCCCACTCTAGCACCTCTCCCTCTGCAGACCACACTCACAACATCCTGCTGCTTCTGCCCCCAGCACACCATGCCTGGTGGAAACAGGCAGCAGCCACGGATAAAGCTTGCTCAAAAACATTTCAGCATGTCTCTCTTCAACAGTTTGTACTGGACAGATGGGATTACCATCCATGCAGCTGCACATTAGTGCCTTGGAGGCAGACAAATTGAGAGGAACCGACAGGGCTGCCGTTGAAGGAATTTTCTAACACATACCAGCTAAATTAAGAGTCTTTCACAGCAGGATGAAAAATAGTTTTCAGATGCAATCACTGCTCTAGATACTGCTCCCCAGATAGCACAAAAGATCTTTCAATCATAACAGTTCTTTCCTGGAAGGATCAGAATATTTGTATTCCCTGAACCTGGCACTCCTATTATGTCATCCCGCTCTGTACAGGCAATAGTTTTAGAAGACTGCAGCTCTGGCAAGACCATTGCCTAAGGAAGTTCGCATGTGCATAAGATTCTTTCCCCCTGTTCTCCTCTCTGCGCTACTGTCAGTAGTGCCACTCTCTGGGGAATGGTGAACAAGACAGCAGGTTGTCCACTTTACCTTTGGAAGAAGAAAAAGGGGCTTTGGGGAAGGGAGGTTTATAGCACAGCCTCACAAGCTGAGCCTCACAAGTATCACCACAACCATAGACAGCATCACAGTCAATCCAGGGACACAATTCCAAAAGGTACAGTCCTAGCAAAACCTCCATATAGCATGAAATCATGTCCTCTGTCACTTACCTACCTTTATCTTCTTTCACCTCTTAGGTTGTCATTTTCTTTCTTCCTAAAAAGATCTGTCATAAACAGTGAATGGTAGTAAATGATTCTCAGTGTTTATAACCTGAAAAACCTTTCAAGTGAAAGACAGGATAAGATATACATTAAACTCATGTTTTTGGAGGGCAGAACATTCTCTCACAAGCTCACCTGACTCTTTCCATATATGATTTATGATGAATGCCTTTGTTCCACACAGTAGGTAAACAGATTGGTAGTAAGTGATGGGGATGGTAACTATCAGCTAGGTCAAGTTTTTAGGTGAGGAATCACTAATCACAAAAATGGCTGCCCAACTCCATGAGCAGTCAGTTACCATACAGGCACACCCTTGAAAAAGGAGCAACTCACGTGATTACCCTTCTCAGCAAACAGACCCACATCCAAGAACTATGATTCCACATATGCTACAACACTCCTGGCCCACAATGCTGTGGCAGCAGAAATAGCAGAATGGTTCACAAATCTCTCTTTTAATAGCACAGGCTCAAGGAGTAACTCATCTGGACTACTAAATATACTGCTCTGTAATTCAAAGGCAAATAAAAGAAACAGCCTCAAAACAGAAAACCAGAAAAAACAAGCCCACACTGCAAACCATTTATTTCATCTCTATTGTCTCCATACAGAGCAGACTAATATAGATGAAAGGGGGAAATGCATAGGAGCTGGAGGGAAAAAAAAAAACCAAAAACACAGAACTAGAAAAATATGATTCTCTCTGCATTTCTGAAAGTGACAAATGTGGCAAAGTGATGCCCCATTTCCTCCCAAGGCTCTCCATCCTCAGGCCCAAGGCTGACACTGCCCATAGGAGGAAATTAACCTATGCCATAAGCCTTGCGCTGCCTTGCACTAGGGTACCTTCCTGAGAACTGCAGCCTGCCAGGCTTGCAGCACCAGCCAAGAAAAGCAACTCAGAAATTAATTCTTCAGTGTCGTCCACTTCACCTTCCTGAACTCAGGAACTCTGAACTCAGAGCACGAAACCTGGACTATAGTTTCCAGTTTTAGCAAGACTCAGTGCTGATGCAGTAACACCAGCTTCTGCACACTCACCTGGTAATGCCTGGACTTAAATGCCAACTGCATTTCAAGAAAGAATCTAGGGAAAGAGCAGGTTTATCTTTCTTTGCAAGCCTGCTTCATTCAGATTGCTACAACAGGGTCTAGTTAGCTTCCTTCTCCAAGGAAAAATAATTACAAAGTACTAGAATGAAGTGTTACCATGCTCCCTGAGTCCCTGCAGGCAGATGTGATGAATTCTCCTTCCAGGAAAACAGGAAATGGATGCTAGATTCAGACTTCATGACAAAGGAATGATAGAAGGAGTGGTAGTAAAGGGAGGGCAACTTTGTAAGAGAGAGAAAAATGCATTAAGCCTCTCTCATTGCTACAGTGAAGCTATTTAGTGATGTAAACCTACCAGTGAGGAAAGCTGAACAGATTTTAGACAGCAGTACTGAGGCAGAGAACAGCAAGCACAAGTTCTCTAGCTCTCTCCAAAAAGTAGGGCAGAAGCAGTCATAAAAATAGAACAGTGTCAACAAGGAATCTCTCAGAGAAGTAAGTGCCTCTGCTATGGGCAGAATACGTACCTCGTTGCTCTGAGCCAGATCACCCTCTAAAGAGACTAGCCATGTCCACCTGGAGAGCGATACTCACATTTACAAAAACTCTTTAAAGACAGAGCTGAACTGGTGCGACTCACATTGTGGCACTTGTGTCCAGTAAAGTCACTTTTTTAACAGATTTATGTACAGCAAGGACGACCTCTGCAGAAGGGATGAACGAGCAATTGTACATCTCTCTGTAGCACTAAAATCTCCCATTAGAAGGTGGAGCCTGGTCAGTGTGTCAGCTGGGATGCACACAAAACACTAGAAACATCATTTATTTTTATTGATCTTGGAATATCAACAAATTGAATCCCAAGCATCACACATCAGCAAACTCTTAAAGCATACTTACTGCCACCCTTTCATACCCTATTCTCTCTTTACTTAGCACATTTAGCTTTCCTAGACTCACTTTTAATCTTTCCAACAGCAGTTTCACCCTCTACACTTTCCCCTTCCTGGGTTTTTGCTGCTGTGCCCTTTCTTTTAGGGAAATACTGTCAGTATCATTTCTTACCCATTCATCTCTTRCAGACTGTAACTCCACTGTGAGGTAAAAAGCCCAGAACTAGACTAGATGACTAACCATATTATATATATTTTTTTTTGGTTATGGCATGTTCCTAAATACTTTATGTTGAGCAGAGGAAGAGCCAGCCTTGGGTTACTTGTAGCTGACCAGACTGTGTTTTGTTCAAACCTCAGCCTTGGGCTGCTCTAACATGCTGGACAGGGCTAACTTGCCAACCTCTCCACCTCAAGAGAGCTCTGAGACTTGGCTTGGGGAAGCTGGTCATGGAGACAGGTCTTGAGAGTGGGCTCAGAGCCACACTCAGCTCATGCTTAAGGGGAGGAGGTGGGGAGGGAGGTCAGTAGCAGCAACACCATGACTTTCCTTCCAGATACAGGTGAGCTGATAGTCCAGCAATAGAAGAAATACTTGCTGACCATTTTTCTGATAAACAGCTACGCCATGCTGGTTACTGGAGTGGTTAGGGCTGAGGCAAATAATCTTCACACCAAACCGCTTTTGAACTGTCCCAAAATGCCTCAAGTTTCTGGCTCAATTTCAACAAAAATGAATACAAAATAAGCCAAAAAGGTGGACTACCAAGGCTAATGCTACCTTTAGAAACAAGTGATCTTATTGAAGAGCCAGAGATCGAGTTAGAAAGAGACCTATCCCCCACTATCTACAATGCAGGATTTTGTAGCGCCATAACTCCCAGTGGTAGGGAGTTCTAGTTAAAGCTGTTAATTTTTTTGTTGTTTTGCCATCCCTGTTCCGTCTTCAACACTTTGAGTGGTAGAACAAGCCCTTCCTCTTCATCAGTTACCAGGATCATGTCTCATTTTCACAGAAGATTTTGGGAGGTGCAGTTCCATCATAATGAATTGAATGAAATACTGTCCATTCTCCTTGGAGCTGTCATTCAGCTCTTAGCATCTTTTGCTCCATAAAAGAGGAAGGTCTGCTGTGTGGGATTTTACCAGAACAGGGATAGGAGAGCCAGGGAATAAAGTCCTGCACACCCAGACCTCTTTCTCACCTTCTTCTCATACTAGCAGCCAGATCCACACGTGCACACATAGGAAGTAACATTAGTGTTCTTATTGCTTTGCCAGCTCAGAGTCACCACAGTGGCTCTGGGAAGAGTTGCGAGGTTTGCGCAGAGGTCACTCTGTTGTGAGCGAGAGCAGCACCATGACTGTAATGCCTGTACACAGTAGTAGAACTTGCTGTACAGAGTTCCTGGAAAAGAAACAGGAAAATTAGAAAGGGCCATAGACCATCCTAATAGGCAGCAGTGTAGATGATCTTGACTAGTTTGCCCTATGCCCTTCCAGATTCATCACAAGGACAAGACAGCAGTTGTGAGAAGTCATTCACTCAGCTAAGACTGTTCCTTAGCACCCCAAAGAAGTGGTTCATAAACTGGAACATATTTTTTCCATTCAGATGAAAGGCCTGATTTGAGTTTTCCAAATCAACAAAAGCAATCAGGCAGCTACCCAGAGGCCTGTTCCTGCCCTTCCTCTTACACTAGTACCAGCACTTGTGCAGCATGTTCTCAGATGGATTAGGAACTTCATTCAGCCAACAACTACCTTGCAAAAACAAAAAAGCTAATGAATTTTGCCACTCTTTTAACATCACCTCAGATTTATTCTGGATTAAAGCGGCTACGTATCCATGGCCTCTGCAACTGTGCCCACACAAGAGGTTATCAATTGAAAAGCACACTCCCGGTTGCCATTAATATTCCTCTACCAGAGATTCCTGCCTCCTCAGATATAACTGTGGAGCTATCTTCTGAGCACTTGATCCATCTTGGTTAAAAGGAAATAGCTGAGCCAAGAAGCTGAGGTTCCTAGTTAAACTGATTTAAGCTAATCTGCCTCATTGTAACTGAAATATTCCTGCTCATGAGTGGCTTTGTCAGCGGGCTTGAGGGGGTCTCTACCATAGTACAGATGAGTTTGGAATGCAACTTGTCCCAGCCTCTGCCAAACTCCAAGAAACGATATTACATAGATGAAAAGGCCAAATACACCAGAAAATTCTGGTGTGGAAAACAGATGACTGAGGTTGGGTACAATAAAAGACTATGAAATGGTGAGTGATAAACAAGCTTTTATTCTTTACTTATACAGCAACACAGAGGCATCTAATGAAATTGATAAGCAAGAAGCTAAAAATCAAATAGCGAGAAGCATAGTTTCACACAGTGCAGTCAAACAATGCAAAATTGCTGACAAAGGGAGATTGCAGAAGCCCAAGGTAATGGATAGGGTCAAAAAGCAGTTAGAGAAACATATGACGGATAGATCCATGTCTGATTATCAGACACACAGGCCTGGATAAGCTCCAGGGCTGAGCAGCCTCTAAGCCACTAGTTGCCAGAAGCTAAGATATGCAGGTAGGGGATTACCCAGCTGGACACAGTTCTGAGCAACCTCCTCTAGCTAGAGGTTGGATTGGATAACCTCCAGAGACTCCTTCCAACCTCGATTTTTCTATGATTCTGTGATTTTTATCTTGTCTTGTTTCCTCTAGTCTTTTCTTAAGCACATGTTACTGGCTACTGTCATAGATAAACATACTGGTCCAGAAAAATCTTTAGATCTTACCCAGCTGGAGTTTTACAGGATCTTTGTAGTTCCATCAACTCAACACCTAGCAGAACACTTTCAATGTACTAGTCTTGTCCATGGCATTTGGAAAGCTGTCATTCATGTGCTCCCAAAACAGGCATGGAAAAGGGTTACGTCCCCGTTTCTTGGGCAGTAAGAAGGGTTGCTGTCAAACAGAAGCACTTACCAAGGATTCTTTTCCTCCAGGAGATCAGGCACAACATTTACCAAGGCAATATACAAAAATCCTCCAGAAGTGAAAGGGAGGATCCAGGCAACTGTTTCCCCTGTACAAATACAGGAAGATTTCTTTACTCATGAGGCAAAATCACAAGAGAAAACAGAAGGTAAATATCTACACATGGCTACCACAAGCCTCCCTACAGAAGCCCAAGGGAGCCTTACCTGCTCCTTTTGGAGACTGAGCACATATTGCAAAGCAGCTTCCTAGAATCCCCCCTAATGCTGTTGAAAGCTGCATCTTGGCTGCACTCCAGCGATCAAACCCAGCCCGAAGTAGGATTGCAAAGTCCCCTACCTAAGAAAACCAACAGCCAACAGTTAACGAACATGAATATCCCCCAAAAACAAAGGGCATCGTTAATAAGACAAGTGCTTCAAGACTGCTTTTAATTTCTCATTTGTCAGTTTCCATGAAGAGCACCTTTGCAAGGGACAAGAAATGTTAGTCAGACTTAGTCATTCTCTTTTAGCAGATAAAGCACCCCTTCAGTCCTTCAGGACAGCAGGATAAAAGCCCTCTCACCTCATGTGGGATTTCATGCAGGAGAATTGCTGTTGTAGTTAGGAGCCCAACCTGCAGCAGAGAAGAGAAGTTAATTAGGAAATAATCTTCACTCTGAAAGGCTGAGATTTTCCTCAGCATGTCAAGGCCCCATTCTCCAGGTTAAGACTCTTGCTACTCAGGGTTTTAGAAGTAATCAGTGCTCAGTAAAAGGGCAGATGAGGTAACCTTTCCCCACGTGTCAGTACAAAGAACAAAAATCTCCCAAAGTTTGAGGAAGCTCTGGCTCAGAGGGCCAGGATAGGGCTGCCTCTTACTGAAAATGCTTCTCCATGTTCTCAGAAGCTTCCAGAAAATAGGAGGGATTCCCCTTATCTTTGGTATTTTTGCATGATGCATCACACTTGAGGACAGGTATCCAGTTCAGTATATGACATGCAACAGAAACCTTACCTTTCTGCTCACCAGAAAGCTGGC
Source organism: Eudromia elegans (assembly GCA_003342815.1). Taxonomy (NCBI): domain Eukaryota; kingdom Metazoa; phylum Chordata; class Aves; order Tinamiformes; family Tinamidae; genus Eudromia; species Eudromia elegans. The sequence continues at coordinate 6,235,659 of PTEX01000007.1, read as the reverse complement.
TGCTACAGCTAGGCCATGTGTAAAATTATCAATGGTGTTGGCCAACAGATTGAGGTATCCACTGATCTGCAAAGAGAAGGAAGAACTCCTGATAAGAGAGGACATATAAATTGAAAGAAAATACCAGACAAGATCTGGCACAGGTTGTATGGAGCCATGATCAAATGACACTGAACGGGACATGGCACTTCTCATTAAAATCTTAACATCACTGCACAGATACAACTTAAATGCTCTATTCAGTTTTAAAGTAAACTATGCTTTAGAGTAGACAAGCATTGTCCAAGATCAGAAAACCTACCTTAGGAGCAGAGAGAGAGAAAAAAAAGGAAATTGACAAAGAAGATCTAGATACAGAGAGAGACAAAAGAAGCAAAAAAGAAAACAATAGCCAAAATACAAGAATACACTGATTGTGAAAAAGAAACAGTTCTAAGCAACACCAATTTACACAGCTTACTGGCTTACATATGACCTGACCTAGTCTTCTAGTCTTGTATTTTAATATATTAACTGCTAAATGTCTCCTCAAGAGCTGGCAAGAACAGTGCAGCAGAACAAATGCTGCTGAAATTGCTTTTTATAACTAAACAAATCTTCAGGCATTATACTAAAAAAAGCTTGTGCTTGTGGGTTTGCTTTCCCTTAAGAAAGAATAGCAAGAGAAGAGATAGTGATGGCAGTCACCAAAAATCCACCTACTAGAAGGCTGGATAGCATGTATATGCATACACATGCTGACAAACACATTTCTGAAAACTGCAAGCATGTGCCAAATTCCTTCCCCACATGAGTCTGCCTCCATGTTAGACTTCCCTATCATGCTAACCAGTGCTACACCTACATGTGATTCCACACAAATTCTGGTCATTTGAGCCAAATTGACCTGTAAGGATACCACCTCAGCCCTTTTGCTCACAGTTTCTGTTTTTCTATCATGTTTAACAAAAACTACCAAATGCTGGCTGCAGACATRGTGCACCAGTCTGACTGGGTAGATAACCCACCAGTCTGTTCCTGAACTGCAAGAACTGAGCTGGCATACATTGACTTCAGCTACACAGCAGCAACCTGTGGGTGGAGAGACAGTCTAGAAACTAGGGCATTAACCTCTTCTTTCACCACAGCACCAGGCACCAAGGTTTAGCTGGAAGAACACAAGTGCTGACAAGTTTTATAGTCAGGCCATCAGCACACTTTTGTCTTCTGTTCTTTCCCTTTTCTATTGACCTCTGCATGGGGCATCGTTCTTCTTGCTGTGGTAAAATAAAGTGTCCCCCTTTAAGCTGTGGCTCAGATGGAGCTTTYAGTCAAGTCTCTCACTCAGAAGGCAGCACCTTTCTGAACAGCATTTTCTACTGCACAATCTCAAGACATGTTCAAAGGCTCTAAACTTTTAAAAGCACTCCATGATTAAATATGAAAATGGCCTATTAAGCAGGCCTAAATACGTTAAGTAGCAATCTAAATAAGATCTCCACAATGGATCCAGAACACATTCCCTTCACGTTTTTGTAAGAAAAGAGAACAAAAAAAAAAAAGCGTGCAGACTCATGAACACATAGCAGTTTTAAACTGAAAATGAGGAATGAGAACTAACGTGACTGTCTAAAATTTCTCCTTTTCATGATGGGATTTTAGTTGAGTATGTTTTCCCCACAGAATACTAATTGTTATTCATGCAAGTTTTACACACACCCTATATCACTGTATATAGTGGGGAAAAAAGAGAAAAAAGCTTCATGATTAAAACATTATGATTTTTTCTTGTCAGTGGCTTAGGCAAAAGCTGTCACTGACAAGCAAAGCCTTGGTAGTGTTCAGATTTAAATTGGGTTGATTTGACAGTTATGCRCCTCTGACATTTACATCCTGAGAATATCTAATAGGAGGTTCTCCTCAGTCATAAACAGTGCAGCTAGATGAAGTGTTTATGTTCATGCTGCAGAATTAATGTCACTGTGCAATCAAACATACATCTACAAATCAACAAAGACAACTGTGCATGGGGGAAAAAGAAAGAATAAGCAAGGAAGAAGTACTCTATTCTCTCAAGAAGTAAAATCATTCTATGACTGCAATGCAGGAAAGCACCAAATTATATCTGGGTGCAAAGGATCCTTATCCCCTGTAGTGTTTAAACTAGAACATGTTATCATTCTAATTCTTACATATACATGGTCCACAGACGACCAATTGCAGCTTATAATCTTGGAAGCCCTGAGCAGTGATTCCACTATTTTTTGGTTGTTTGTTTGTTTAAATAATACCATTTCCCTCATGTTTTCTTAAAAGAAACAAAAACAAAAAATAAGTAAATAAAAGGTGGATACTCAGTGGATATTTGAACCAAAGCAACCTGGTTTGCTATGGCTTTCTCYTTTTTTTGCAAGCACCTACCTTGCTCTTTTCTAACAATATTGTTTCCTCTGCTTGTTCTTTCCCACCATGCACTGCTTGACTGCTCCTTTCTCACCATATAAGAGCAGGAAGACTTATCTTATTGCTGATTTGTCATCAAGTCAGTTCTGCCAAACAACATCCAACATTTCCCCAATGCTTCCTCAAAAGGATATTAGTTTGCATTTCTCCTCTACCCATGTGCTGGTTTTTTGTTTTTTGGGTTTTTTTTTATGGAACTTGCAGAAATTTGATTACCTCTGAGACTTATATCCTCTATTGAACTCAGATAAAATTACGGGTTCAAAAGTTATTGGAAAAGGTAGAACAGATGGACAGACAGATGACATAACTGTTTCCTAATGAAAGAGCATAACAAGACATGAATATCATGAGAGCTCTGGTAATTGCTCCCTTTACCAGAAAGAATATTAAGATCTTCTGATTACATGCTTACAAAGTAGAAATAAATGGTTAAAACTATGTATGTAACTTGTTGCAGTAGTTGTTAATTTGTACCTATTCACAGTTAGCAAGAATGAATAGATATTTTAGGATCTTAGAGCTAAGAGAGCCCTTACTGATCATCTGGACTGACCTTTTACATAACACAATTGAAAGGGCCTCATTCAATTTCTGCATAAGGCCTATTTTTTTCTAAGCTATACCATGTTTTGTAAAAAGCAGCCTAAATTATGGCTTAAACTTCACAAATGACAAAGAATCTACTATGTCTCTAAGTAAGTTGATCCACGGCTAAATTGCTCTCAATTTGAGTTGTGTTTGATTTCTAGTCTGCTACTGTTTAAGTTCAGCTTCTAACTATTCATATTTATTCTCACAAGAGTGGTTACATACTTTAATAGTCACTCAAACTGTCACTTGTTACAGATCTAAAAATTAAAGAAAACACTTTTTTACTGTGTTTTCTAAGCTTCAAGCAACTATTTTAGCTCTTTCTTAATCCCGTTAAAATTATAAGTAGTTCCTTGGATATTGTGAATAGAGCTATTGGAAAAAAGTGTCATATAGCTGTTTCATTACTGTTGTAAAGAAAGAGGAACTCATGTCTTTTGCCTTAATTGGTATCTATCACTCATCATCCTCCTGGTTGTATCAAAATGGAAGAATGGAGTTTTTCCAAGGTACTAACTTCTTGGAAACTGTCCCTATATTGTAGACGTGATCCATGTTCTTTGTTTCTTAATCTGGTGCTTCATATTTGGAACATTTCCATCATGTATGGAAACATTAGAAATTCAGCTCTTTTGATTAAGTTATTCAGTTTACCTAGTATCACCGATCTCATGCAGTCATATTATTTAAGTTACAGAGTAATGAATGCAAATGTTAAAACATACTATATATATGTCCTTTACAAAGATTGCAAACCAGCAGTTAACATATTTTTGAGTGAGGCTGTATTAATCTAGTCCCAAATTATAGACAATTTTTGTTTTATCTCTATAATAGACAATAAGCAGTTTTAAGACAGATAATATTAGCAAAGTAGACTGTATACAGCTCCAATTTAATTAGAATTTGGGATGATGTTAGTTTTATTGTTATATGTCCTAGTCCTAGTTATATTGTTATATGTCCTAGTATTGTTACAAATCAATCTTACGATTGAATAAAAGCAAACAAAGAGTCTGTTGAAGGACAAAAAAAAAAAAGGAAAAAAAGAAAAAAGGCAACAGGGCAATAACTTTCATTTTGTACAGATAACATGAAGGAGAAGTATCAAAAATATACAGTGATCTTAACACACATTTATGTGAAAAATATGCTGAAAGCCACAAAGTTACAGCAAAACAGATTTAAAGGGAAAGATTGAAGCGTCTCTGACTGACTGCATATCCATGTTTGGGTTAGTTCATGGAACCACATTCTTTTCTAGTTACTATCCTTGTACAACTTTATGGGCTCTTAGACTGAAGCTGAAAGTTCTCTTTCACAAAAGTGGTCTACTCTCTCCAGTGTTCACTCTGACAGAGCTTCCACAGTGCAAATATAGTAAAATAAAACCAAAAGTGAAAGAAAAACTAACCTAAAGGCCACTGCCTAGTAGTTTCTCTGCCCTACCTCCAATCCTATGAGCTTGGTGATATCCCCTTCTCTCAACACCACATAGCATGCTGATTCAAGAAGCTAAATTAGCAGAGAATTAGACCTATAAAACAATAAGTTCTCAGCCTGTTTATCTTATGGAACTAAGCTCACCATGGGATCAAATGAGTACTCATTCAAAGGATGGGAAATACATGTTTATAGATAGAAGTGAAAAAAGAGACATTTCTAGGAGCAGATGTTTGCTAATCTGAGAAACCAAACCCTTAAGTTATACAATTAATAGCTTCAGCTGTCAAAATGCATCTAAAAGTTGCCTGAACAAGAAGTTGCAGCTCACAGCCATTATAGTATACAGCAGACACTGAAGAAAAGAAATCATTGTCCAAAAATTTAAACAATATATACTGACTATAAGATTTAGTGTAAAAAATGTGCAAATGAAAAATGTGTTTTGGTTTCAGGATTCAGTCATAAGAGATCATTATAAAAACAGGTCTGATAATGCCACTTTGTCTTAAATGAGCTGCAGGGCAGATTTTCTACAGTATGTCAGCTATTTCCCTCCTATTATAACTCCAATGAACACTTTGAAAGAGCAAAAACAAGCATAACTCAAATGCCAAGTCCTCCACTCTAGAACAATACTTTCCACACAGAACTTTCTCTATATTGCTTCAGAAAGTGTAAAATAGAAAGCATCTAGAAGTTTATTTGTGGATGTCTTACCTTGATCCTGTTGTCTGTTGGACGAGACTGGAAAGAGAAGCCATTACACTGAGCTGAAGCCACTCCTGCTTTTTGGGGTCTGCCTGCCACCTTCTGAAGGGGAAAACCACTTCCATTGGGAATCTTCCCATCTGGTGATTTACAACCAGAGTCCTAAAATAGGGAAAAAACAACTTGTCACTACCTTTTTTGTCCCCAAGAAAGAGCATAAATTTGGATGAGAAATTAAATTATCAACCTTAATCCTCTTGTCCTTACAGTTCAAATCGGTAGCTTTGGTATCATGTTCCAATAGCTGTAACTACTACAGTTGAGAGAGATATCAGAGAGCTTTTCATCACATTAGTAAAATGGAAATAATATATTTAAACTTCATCTCTAAAGCTAACTGGCTAACAAAATGTTAGACAACAGGAGCAAAGACTTTCCCAACTATGAGTAGATGGAAAATAGCAAGAGAGACTGAGTCCAAGGCAGACCTTATGAGTATGAGCCATGTCCTATTGGAAAGATGGAGCTGAATTTCTCTTGACTCCATCTGGGCAGGGGAAGAAAGAGGAGGAAATAGTCCTGTTTTTTTCCAGAGCACCAGGATAACTAGATTCGGTGAATTATTCTATAGCTGGGATTGTCTGCTTCCAGACAACACAATCCATTCATTTGAGACTTTGCTGTCTCATAGTAGGAGGGCAAATTCCTTTCAGAGTTTAAAATCTCATACTAAGGCAGAGTAAGATATAGCTACACTGTGCCTGATCTCCAGTGTCAACTCTCAAAGAGCATGGCCCACTGAGGACTCAACAGTCAATAGGAATTGCTGCTACAGGCTGTGCAGATTGCAAGGACTAGCCATGCTCCCCTGTTCTGGAGTTACCTTCCCTCACTTTGTTAATGCACCCCTTGGTGCAGGGTGACACTTGCCTGAAACACTGCACTGTACAGCCTGGCCAACCATAAATCCCTTCTCCCATACAATATCCGTTCCACAAAACAGTGGCCTGATCAAGACTGAACTCAAGAGATGGGGACAGTGAGGAATGCCTTCCAGAGAAGGACTGAACTCCAAGACAGAAATGAAGCCCACACAGTGAGTCAGGGTCACCAAGTGGAATATATATTTATCAACTGTCATTCTCCAAAGCTCACTTGAAAAAATCTCATCTGCAGAGGGCTCCAGTTCTTAGGCCACATAAAAGGGCCTCTCTTTTACACATTCAACAGAGAACAAAACCAACTTGAAAATTTCTCTATCTCAGATAAAACCACAAAAGCAAAGCTTGAAGATTAAACACCTTGCCTACAGCCTGCTCTCAAATAAGTGGCAAAAATCTGTCAAGTAGCTACTCACACAGCTCAGGCCCYATTTGCTGAATCTGGGTAGGGTAGATGAGGTGTTTAGTACAGGACTCACATGAGTGACTCATAAACCAAGCACAGTGGTACTCCCTCCCCTCTGGCTACTCACCACACCTGGGCAATCCTTCTCTTCTTTCTCTAGGAAAATCTTTTCTAATGCCAGGAAGGTCAGGAGACCAATGATCACCCACAGGCCAAGAAGTTTCTGCTGCTGAAAGCTCTGCCCTTCTCCTGAGGGGCAAGAGAGAAAAACTTCATGATATTCTATCAAGAAAGATGCAGTTTTCCAATATAGGGACCCATCCTGTTGCAGGCACATTAACCAGGAGTCCCAAGACAACAAGAAAAAATAGGAGGTGTTGCCACTGTCCTTTTGAGGAGTAAGGAGCAAACATAACTCACAGCAAATTAGTTTCGTCTACACAGTCTAAAGAAATGCCTTCATCCCAGTGGACTACAACTGACAGTTCCCACCCTTTTGCTTCAGTAGGGCAACCAAAACTGTTTGTTGTCAATACTAAGAATTTCTAGGCTTCAGAGGCAAGGGGATATTGCCTACTGGTATCAACAAAAATCTTGCAGCTAGGTCTACTGAGCTGCAAGCCCAGACAATGCTCCCCATTAACAAAGCTACAAGACTCACCTTCTCCTTTCTGCCACACCTGAGTAAGTTATTAAGCCCAAAGCTATAAACTTTTTTCAATTGCAGCCAAGCCTATGAGATAATCATCYATTCAGTCTGGCTACAGAAGTGGATGTCACATTACATTGGAAGAAAAAAAAACAAAAAACAAAACACTCTTCAGTGGGGCATATATGGGTCATGGAAACCTTTGTGCTCAGGATAGTCTGTCAAAAGTAAACAGTCTATAGCAAGAAGGCAAAATCACTGGGAAAGCGCTGTAGGTAAGAGAAAGGAAAAAAAATAGAGTGAGTTCTACAGACAAGGCTAGAGCTGTAAAGAGGGAGAAAATTAAGGRACCTATTGATCCACAGAGGATCTGAAGTTCTGAAATCTCAGGACACAGGTACAGTGGAACCTGGAAAACCCAGGCCATCCTTTTCCCTKTCTCAGACTCAGATTATCAGCAGGGAAAGGATTTCATGGTTTTCACAGTAGATGGGATTAAGCAGGACTTGGCTTCTCATATCATCAATTTGTCAAGGCAGAAATATAATCACTACAGGTTTTAACAAGCCTGAGTGTCTAAGAGGTGAAGAGGATACACAAGTACCACAATACACAAGTACCTCAGCCCAACCAGTGTTTAGCTTGTGGGCCAATAATGGGCTCTTCCACATACATTTTATTTTCCTGTCTCTCCATTTCCAATGCCTCTAGAGAGGGTCAATTCATCATCACTTTGTCTTGATCAAAGCTTGAGAAGGCAGTACATTTGGGCTTCCACTGATTAAAGTACCCAGTGGGCACACCTAATTAAGTTCCAAGAAAGAGGCTGTGAGTAGCACTGTAATAAGGGCAGTTTTCTAAGGAAGACATTATCAGTGGGGCAGTATTCCTACCTGAAACGGCGGACGTGTTCAGGTGTCAATGTAAACTGATCATTGTTCATGTAGAACATGAATAATCTGGCTTTTTTGTGTGTGTTTTCAACAAGGAAGAGACTCAAGAAGCACAGAAGTAGCCATGATCTGAGCTGCTACTAGGCACAGGGGGCATTCATACCTGCTGCTGCACTACATGTGTAGGCCCAGGCTTCAGGAAGCAGGTGCAGAAACACATTCCCCAGTAGCCCACCAATCGCAAAGCTCAAAAACTGCTTCAAACGATGTGACCCAGCTAAAAAAGAAACAAAAAATTCAGCCAGGAGTCAAAACATCTCCAATTGCGATTTTGCACAAAGAAACACAKATTAGAAACATCTGCAAGCCAAGTTTTCAAAGAAGAGTAGGGGAAAATGACTAGAGTTCAAGAAAAAGCCTTTGCACTGCTTGGATGAAATAGTGGTGTGTGGGGGTCCTGAACCAAGCAACTCCCCATGGCACACATCTGAAATGATGCTTTTTGCACCAGCTCCAGCCAGAGCCAACCTACCAAATTGATGGGTATGGCCTAAAGAAACAAAYTGTGTCTACTTGAGAGAGCAGTATTCCTGTGACCCTGGACTGATCCAAGATCCTCTTCATCCCTCTACCATTCAGTCACAATCCAGGACGTCTACCTTCAAAAAGGCTAAAGTAGGCAGCAGCCTTACCTTCTGAGCGCAGAGCAGCTCCCGTCTCAAAAGGGATCACCAGCAAGGGGAAGACCCCACTCAGTCCCACCATGAGTGAGCCAATAAGGGAACAGATCCAGGCATCCAGCCGCTCGCTGCTGAAAAGGCTTTCCCAGGACTTAGCCTCCTTCTCACACAGAGGGCTGGAACTAGTGGCAACATGACCTTTTGGGAGTTGCTGAGCATCACAGGCCATGAGCAGAAGCAAGAAGAGGATCCTGTCAAGCAGAAGCTTTTGCTTTGTCATCTCTATGTGGTCTCAGCTGGATTGGCCAATCTCTGAAAAGAGCAGAGGAGAACAGTTGTGAGAGCATGCAGCAACAGCCCATGGGAAAACCTCAGTTGCTCCATCCTCTGGAGAGGTAACGGGATGGAGGTCTATAAAATCATAGCGGTGCAAAGAGTTTAGACTGTTAACAGTGTTAAGACTGTTCATTGTCTCTTCTAATGACATGAACTCATGACCTGAAGCCATTGGGGATTAGCTGCAAAACAAACAAACAACATGCCCAAATATAGCTCTTCCCTGGCAGGTAATATATAGTAGGACTTCTCCAAAAACACTGTTTGGATGGAAAAATTTGCATGGATTCAGCAGGACACAGGTGAGGCACCAGGATATTGGCTGCTCATAGACAACTCCTATCAGACTCAGGAAATCCCCATATCTAAAATCAGCTGGAGGCTGGTTCAGTGGTCCAAGGAAGTGTCATATACACTTGCACTATTTTCATTCTTCCCCAGAACAGCACTGGTTATTTAGATGCTTAGACTAAATCAGAGCTGTTACTAATAACCCTCAGTCACAAAATAAAAAGGGGAGAGAAGATGGCATGTTAAAAGAGAAAAATAAAGCTAAAATATACTTCCATTGGCAAACAAGAAAGGAAAGCAACTGATGCAAAGGTTGAGCACAAGTGTCTCCTCCAGTCTTTGGAAGAAAAGTTTAAAGTGTCTATCAAAATTAATTAGGAAATAGGTGAACAGCGTATGTTTGAAAAGCATGGATTAAAGGAACAGATTGGCAAGGAATTATGGCATTCATCTGAAAGCACTTAAGGAAGCAGCCAAAGTAACCTCTGAGGCAGAAATGACTRTCTTTGAAGATATGCAGAGATTATGTGGGAAGGCCCCTGAAGGCTGGAGAAGCATCATGCCTCACCTACCTTAATAACCAGAAAAAAAAGAGGGAGGGGGACACACAGGGAGAAGCCTTAAGGAGTTACAGTAACTTCAATCCTCAGAAAAATTCTTGATCAAATTAAGTGATCAGTTTGTAGTACCTAGAAGATAAAGTGATAAAGATAACAAAGATTTAAGTAACAGAGAAGCAGAAAAGGGCCTGAAATCATCAAGATAAAATTCAGGCTGCAGGTATCAATCTAAGGGCTGGCTGTGTTGCCCTTCTGCCCCCACAGCTTCACTCATCCTCCCTGCAGTGCTCTCACCTGACCCCATGAGTGAGCAAGCCCAGAGTAAAGCATCAGAAGAACAACGTTTAAAGCCTCTATCTCCTCCTAAATTCACTGCCTGAACTGCAGGAGGAAGGCCCAGCTGCAGCAAGCAACCAAAGAGAAGCAGACAGGGTTGCTCAGCTTCCAAAAGGAGGACACTGAGATCCAGGCATGATGACCATAGACAGGAGAAGCAGGAAGGATTCAAGAAGCAACTTAGGAATTAACTAGCTGTGCAGAGAAAACTTTCTGTGGCAAAAAACATCTGGTCAAGCATAAACTCTACTGACCCATATGAAACCCACCACTTTTCTTTCTTTTTTTTTTTTTCAAACCAAGAAACAAAACAAGCAGACAAAAAACCCTACATAACCAATTCAAACCAGGTCAAGATTTTATGCTAAATCTAACTTTAGCATACTGTCAAACTAATATCAGTAAAGGTAAAGGCAAAACTAAATTAGAGAGAGAGAAAAGATACACGAGTCAAAAAACAGTTGTGTGTCACCAATGTAAGCCTGCTATAAGAGAGGAAAATGACATCTTGGGACATACTTAAAACTATGCACATGACATGGAGGTAGCGATTCCACTCCACACCTATAAGACTTGGGCCAACAGCCTGCATTCTGTACTCTATAAAATAAATCCAAAAATCAGATATGCTAGTGGAAAGAAAGAAAGAAAGAAAAAAAAAAAAGGAGTTCACAAAGCATGTCCTGGAATAAAAGGCTCAAAGACCTGGTTGTGTTTAGTCTAGAAAAGATAAGCTGAATAGGATAAGATCGAAAAGAACAGAAGAGTCAGAAGAGTCTGCATACAGCAAAAGTCATGAGAAAGGGGAAAGTGCACAGCTCTTCATGGACACTGAGGAATCTGCTCAACTGGTAAATATGATGTGGCTTGGCTAAGAAGAAACACAACTAAATGATATCAAAGTGGTGATCAAATAGTTTAGCTATATATATATAGTGTAGAAGATTCTGCATCCTAGTTAAATGGATATATATAAAATATATGTATATTTTAATAATAACAGCTGATCCAGTTGCTGATTCACTGGAAAGACTAGGGCCCGACTCTCCTGGAGCCCTTCTGAGTCCTGCATCCTGAGTCCTCTGAAGCTGGTCAGCCTCTCGTTCCACCTGGTGAGACTCTGTCAGAGAGAAGCAGCTCTTGATCTGTGAAGCACAGCTTCAGCTTCACAGCTGCTCCACTAGAGTAGGAAGACACGGAGGGAAGTGGAAAGACCCATCTTTCTTTCCCACAGGACACCATGTACAGTAACGGCAGTGATAGAAATAGGCACCAACTGACCCTTTCTCATCCTGATTCTGTCAGTGAGCTGTAATCCAGGATGTGTGTGGCAGTCACAAAGTCAACAGCTTCTGAGGATCAGGCTAAAAAAAAAAAAAAAAAAAAAAAAAAAAAAAAAAAAAAAAAAAACCCAACAACTAATGCAACAGGTTCATTTCTTCCTTCTTATTATTCTCCTGACTTGTAGCCTCTACCTGTCATAAAAGACACTTAAGGTTCTTTGAGATGGGGCATAATCAAAATCCTAGTTAGAGGAAAAACCACACAGAAGAAGAATCGTACAGGACTTGAAGCCAATTTCCAGTGTCCTTTACCCCAGCAAAGAGAGGAACCAGGCTCCTCCCTGAAGTTGCCAACACATCATCTACTCCTTGGCTTTGACAAACAAGAAGCTTGGGTACGACAGCCCTTACCTGCATGCTGATCAGGACCTATTTCCACCAGTAACCCCCTGTATAGCCCCTGTCTCCTAGAGATGTCTCCGAGCTGCCAAATCAGGAGCCGGGTCTGCTTAGCTCCTTCTGCAGCAGCCTTAGAACCATAATACCTAAAGGTTTTCCCTGCCTGGGAAGGGTAACTAACTGTGGATCTGCAATTTACATGCTTGCGAATAAGGGAGAGCTAAGACTAAGCCAAGAGAAGAGCCCGTGCCTCCCTCCCATGAGCTGGCCTGGGCTACCACTGCCCCACGGTGCTCACGAGCAGAGCCACAGCGTGTGAGAAAACGCAGACAACGCTTAAAGCGCCAAGGCAAAAACCTACTGGAAACAAGAAAATAAAATAAAATATTTACATAAGAGAGATTCCTGCAGCAGCCCGCCTGCCTCCTCCCCTCCCAGCGACTTGGCCTTTTCAGACCACACAGCTTCAGCTCTGTCTCAGCAAAGTTGCTCACTGCCATGCAATGACATTTTAGAAGTTCTCATTGGAAAAAAAAATGCTCTTTGCAACTGTTTGCTCTGGAAGCCTGGTTGCCTGCTCTTGGAGTTGCAAAAGAGCACTCTGAAATGGAAAAAAGCTACTTTCCAGGGAGGAAGCATAAACTTCAGCCAAAAAGAAGCTCTCCACCTCTCCATTCGCCCTGCAGAGAGCTCTGAGCTCCTGCTGGAAGCCGCTGCTCTGCAGAGGACCCAAGGCACGCGCTGCTGTCCCAACCATAGGCCTCCCTGAGGGAGCCGCCGGTGGGACTCGGCCGCCCTCTCCCCAGCCCGCTCGTGCAGAACCGCCTTGCTCCAAGCGCCCCACGTCTACGGACCGCGCATCGCGGCGCGCACAGGGGTGCGCAGGCTTAAAAGGGCAGCGGAGGATCCCAGGAGGGCCCGGCCCTGAGCCGCGGCAACGCCGTCCCGCGCATCCCTCCCGAGCGCCGCGGGCTCCACGCGGGGAACATGACGCGCGAGGGGGGTCCGCGGGAGGGGGCTGCCCCTGCAGTGGAGCCTGCGCCCYGGGGTAGCGGGGCCGCCCCTGCTCGCGGCAGCCCCGCGGCGGCGCCGCCCCCAGAGCCGCCTCTTCCAAGTCTCTTCTCAAACTTTGCGGGCCGGGCCGGGCCCGTCGGGCTGAGCCGCGAGGGGAGCGCCCGGCGCTGCCGGGAGAGCCGAGGCCCGGCCGAGCGCGGACGCCCCGCAGCCGCCGCCGACGCTTTCCCAAACTCGCCCCGCGCTTCGCCGGGTCCC